>JAANDG010000128.1:0-299741 GCA_036852015.1 Pelodera strongyloides | reverse complement strand
AAAGGAAGTGCAACCGAGGGCGGGCAACTGTCGGCTTCACTAAGTCCCCCGGCTGCAATGGTCCACTGCCAATTGCCGATATTCGAGCACCGCAACATGCTGCGAATGCGTGAGTTCTTCAGTTTTCAGTTTCAAAGCTTCAGTCAATCATATATTAGAAACACATGTTTAGATACAGCTTTTAGATTTTGAGTTGTTACTTAAATGGACGCTCACTAGAACTAACCTCTATTTTTTGTTTTCTTTGTTTCCTAGTAAGAAAATTTCGAATATCGTTGATTGTCATGTTGCTTTGCCCTGTGATTTTGCCTTATTCTCCTTTTTAATTTGTTTGTCTGATTTTTATGGATTGCGACGGGCATACCTACTCACTGAAATGCCTATGCCTAAACCCGTTATGTAGCAATTTGGATCGCACAGTCACCTCACTCTCACACGTGTCACCGGTATAAATGCAAGTATTGCGCCTAGGTCGTTCGGTGAATTTAGCCACTGACGTAACCCTGGGTCTGTGCACGCTTGTGTGTGTTAGTGTCCGATAGTGTCCAGCTACTGGGTTTGTAATGCTCGGCTAATACACGCTCTTGTTATAAGTCCTACTTTTGTGTCCTTATCTCCTTTCAATAGATCTCATTTGTTTTTCAAACATTTTACTCTGCTTTGGCTTTTGTGCGCATCTCCCTGATGTAATAAATTATTATTGTTATAATATAAAAGGTTCTACTGTTACCAACAACTTCCTCATTTCCCTGTATTACTAAATGTTATTTTTGCTGTCAAAAATACGTAGCTTTATCACTGAATTAATATTATTAATTGTTTTAAACTTACTTTAAGAAATAACTGATTAGATCAGTAATTTAAGAAATATCTGATTAGATCATGTAATTTTGGTTTCTGCTGCTGTTTCTCCAATTGGAAAAAAATGATCTTGTTTCAGGACACAACAGCAACGCGCCATACGATGGAAAACAGAAAGAAGAAAGAAAATGCGCTCTTCGGTTAAGAAAAACCTCCCGGGATCTTCTATACGACTACCCAGAAGCCGATGAGCTGGAAGCACCCCAGTGAGTTGCATGAACATTGTCCGGTTAGACATTTGGTAGTTTTCCAGCTCAACATCTACATGATAGCGGAAACACAACGATGTAGTTCTGGTATTTCTACTTTCTACGTCAGTACTTTTAAAATAGTTTTTCTAGGTATGTGCGTACATCATACAACTTTGAATTGGGATTTCAAGTTTTTTGCTGTTTGAGTTATCAATTTCAAGTTATCCTAACTTTTAGGTGAAACTCAGGATGCTCCGGGGCCTACAGTAGTCGAAGCTGCTACATCGAACTCTGCTCAGCCGCAAAACACACCCGAAGTGAGTTCACCTCATTGAGAGAGGTTTTACCTCAGAGAGAGAGAGAGAGAGAGAGAGTGTGAGAGAGAGAGATATATAGACATGGAGAGAGAGAGGGAGGTTGAGAGAGGTTGTCCACGTTAGATATTAGATTGTTGATGCATACATCAAAACATATAAAAGCACATTGTTTTTAAAAATACGTCCAGTATACTGTATAAACTTCAGGCGTACGTTCTCATCAAGACCCATTGCAAAACAATGATTCAATCAACAGCCCTAGTCAAATGCAAGTTTTGGTGATATTTTGGAATTTATTAAAACTCTTCCTACATCACATTCCCAGTTCAGTTATAGGGCTCGCGAATGCTCACTAAATAACTGATGCTTCAATCAGAACTGAGAATGGTTGTATTTTGTTTTTACTCAAAGTAACAGACATTATACTTGTGCCCCGTAACAAAATCTCTCGTGTCTGCAATTTAGCCTATCACATGCTGATTGTCCTGCTAAACGCTTGTGGTTGCGGTTGCACAAAAGTGACGTTCTGAAATTACTGGGTTGCTCTCCATACTTTTATATTTTCATTTCTAGCCTGTATGACTATCCGGATTTGTGTCCGAATTTGTTTCGAAATCACGCCGGCTACTGTCGGTATCACTAAGTCCCGCCAGCAAAGACGCGCTGCCAAATGCCACTGGAACACGGCAACAACGTCAGTTCTTAAAAAAAAACTATTTTGTATAAATTAGGTCGGCCCCGTGTTTTTCATGCAATTGTCTCCTAGGGGCTTTTTGCTCACCAAATTCACGGTTTATATCAGGGGATCCTCTTTTGCCACTAACTTCTTCATTTCGCTGCTTTACTAAATGTTGTTTCCGCTCTAAAAAATACGTAGTTTCATCACAGAATAACTTTTTTTACGTACTTACTTTAAGAAATATCATTCCTGGTTAGTTCATGTGATTTCAGTTTCTGCTGCTGTTTGATTTAAAAAAAAATGATTTTCTTGCAGGCCACGACTCTAGAACAACACCAACGCGCAATAAGATGGGAAACGGAAAGAAGAAAGAAAACGTGGTCTTCGGTTAAGAACACACAGGAGCATATGTACGACTACCCAGAAGCACAGCAGTGTGTTCCATAATTATTGACCTGTTCGGCTAGTTTAGCTTACCACATAGTCATTTTCCTGCTCAAGGTCTGCATGATAGCGGAAACACGAAAGTGTACTTCTGCTTTCTGATATTACTCTTTCTCCGGTTCTTTTAAGATTGGTTTTCTAGGTGTGTGGATGATGTGCACTCCCTAGTACGCAACGACTGTATGACTATCCGGATATGTCTCCGAATATTTCGGAAATTCACCTTCAACTGACGCTATCCCTGCATGCAAAGGTTCACTGCCAATTGCAGGCCGATATTGGAGAGCCGCAGCGAGTAAGTTTTTCAATTTTTTTTCATTGTCGTCTAATATTATGTGAAAATTCTATAATACAACATCGTAAATTGAGTTACCTTACAAAAAATATGAACTTTTTAGAGCATCAACGCGTATGAGAAATCTCTGGACGTCCGTCACACTCCGATATTCCGAGAGACCGACACTGACTGCATCTGAGAGAAAACAGGTATATTTCCTTAATAAGTTTTCTTGGATGGTGTATATTATTTTTTCTAAATTCAGGTAATATTCTTTGTCATTTTGTTTTATATTTTGTAATATGTTTCCTTCCTTCCATGAGAGTGAAAAAAAAATTGCTGCACTATGTTCCATGTATCTATTGTACTATCCAAAGCATATGTATATTTCAGCCAGAAAATGCCGAACGCAGAGTGCCGGAGCGAACACGGTCACGGCGCTGATTAACCACGGGGTAGGCATTTCTGAGAAGCTTTTTTGAATACATTTTTGATATTACTCTTTTCTCGGTTCGTACTTTTAAAATTGCTCTTCTAGGTATGTGGATGCGGTTCACATCGAATTCACTCACGCAGCGGACTCTATGATTATCCGGACATTTGTTTCGGACTCACACCGGCAACTGTCGGTATCACCAAGCCCAGGTAAGACGACTCATAGTGAGTTTTATCATATTAAAGAAACGGAACAGTGCTTGCGTAGATGTTCCGCTCCGTAGCCTGAGGCCTGGTATATAAATACACTGGGAGCGCGATATAATTCATTTATTATATTAATGAGACAAAACGTTCACTTGGGACTAGGCCCAGAATACATACAATAATAAAACAAGGACTATTGCCCTCGGCTCATCCTAAGTGCTCTCGGCACAACTGAGGGGTCTTACAGTAATTGCCCCAATATGGCTAGCTACTAGGGCTAAGCCTACTGTGCACTAGGCACCATCGTGGCTCACGGCCACCAAATCGACGATTCTCGACACTGAATACGAACGACTACAAATAAGGCCAATGTAGGCCAGGTTAATTAACTAATAAGTGATGTGCAGGTGCACCTATGACAAAGTGCCAAGAATGGCGGGAATTTGAATTAGTTGACTACGGTAACAAATACAACAATTAGTAACGCAACTATACGAAGGTTGTGAAATCGTCACAACACTCCGGGGGGCAACAAATATACAAAGGGAGGCCAAAACTAGAAAGTATCAAATAACAAGGATTTAGCCGTAACGGATTCAATTTAGTTCATTTCATATTTACATTTCTCATCATATTAGATTCACCGTGATCCTTGTTGCCGGAGCTTTGTTCTTTACTCCAACAACGGTGTTCACACTTTGATTCAATTCAATAATTTGGCGGATACAGTATTCCTTGTGAGAGGTCTGCGATTCCGCTCTTTCTCACGGTGTCTACCGTAACTCATTGCTGCTAGTTTCGTGCAGAGTTATTTAGCGTAGCGTATCACGCGAATATTGTGCGTTCGTGGTCGGTCTTTGGACCCGCCCCTTTTCATCAACAATTAATTAACTGCAATAACAATTGCACTCAACATTAAATCGAACATACACATAATCAATCACACAATCTTCAACCAAACTGTTATTTTTCTTTATACATAGTTATTTTCTCTTTCTCTCTCTCTTGTGTGCATTCTCATTTTTATTTATTTTTTTTCCTATCGCTCAAAGCTGTGGTCATCGTACTGATGAGACCCAACTACAGCAAAATCCTCGTATACGATCAGGGTCGAAACGGGGTTATCATGTTAAAGAACATGATACACTTTATCTCTCAATACTCTCATTTATACTTTTCCTTATATTACTGTAACTCTATTTACTTCTTTTTTTAATTAGAGTTGCCCGATGATGCGATGGATTTTCTGTCAACTCAACACTGGATTTTGATGGCGCCTTTTGGATTCATAAGGTATCGGATTTATCACACTACTGGTTTATGTTTCACAGTTCTGTATTTCTTTCAGCTACAAAATTCATTTGGTGTTTGACTATTACCAACTAAGGATTTGGCTAATTATTGTGTAATTACCTTTTTCGGGATTTTTTGTTGGGTGCTTTTTGCCCATTATATAATGAATTTATTTCTCAATACAGAGGATTTTTGAAAAAAAAAAAAAGTTTGTATCCAATTTAATACCCCGTCAAACGTGCAAGGAACGGATTTCGTTCATTTTTGAATATGTCCATTTAGGCTTGTTTTCGTGCTGGCAGTTGTCGGGCGGTCTGGCTGGGATCCTCGCTCCTTCGTCAACTGCGTCTCTTCCGCGGCGTCTTGTTCTCGAGTGGTTTGGAATCAGGTGAGAATTTGTGTGTAATTTATTCATTTGTGATCTTGTTCATGCTTCATATACATATTTTGTTGATTTTGCGGTCCTGAATTTTTGTTTACGAACCAGTATTGAGGATTTGACTACTTTATTTGTTGATTTATGTACATCCCCGGTGGGCATTTCTCTTTCAGTGAATTATGAATTTGACATTTCATTACATTAATTTCCTTCTTTGGGATTTGAATTCGCCTTTTAAGGAGCATTTCCATTGATTTTTTTTTCCGCCAATAATGGATTTTGATTGTGCCCAAATGTACGGTATTTGAGCAATGATTTTTTTTCTTATGTTCTGAGACTTTATTCTTCTTCCGTTTCAGGTCCGGGTGGCTCCAGGCTGGCGTAGACAGCTCGTCCATCCACGTCCTGCTCCTCGAGGCCCATGTTCTCGGCATCGTGTTCCACAAGTTTCCGGTCCCTGCTCGGCGAGGTAGATCATTTTTAAAAAATTTCAATTATTTGGACGCACCTTTTGGATTTGTCACTACAATTTCGATCGATTCAGGGTTGTCACCTATTGCATCACATAACGTGAGATATCATCAGTTTTTCAAGCTGTTTAGCCAGAATTTCAAGGATTTTTATTTTCAGGAAGTGTGTTGGAAAGCCGCTGCTCTTCTTCAATGTCTTCTGAAGATCCTCGGTCGACTCCAAACGAGCTTCTTTCTACAGTTCTTCGACGGAGAATTTAAAAATTTGAATCATAATTTGTATAAAGATTTTATGGCAGTGCTGGCTGCATTCGTATTTATTTGATTGGATCACCGAATGTAATTGGATTTTTTGAATTTGGGCAACCATATGTATGAAAGAAACATTGCCGATTTTGATTATTTATGTAGATCATCGAATCTCTTTTGGATTTTTGGGGCAATAAAGTAAAGGAACAGTGCCGATACTTGAGAATTTTGATTTATGAATGTGTATTTGAAATTATGAACACCGGTTCGAATTTGATATCGGGGCACCATAAAGAAACGGAACAGTGCTTGCGTAGATGTTCCGCTCCGTAGCCTGAGGCCTGGTATATAAATACACTGGGAGCGCGATATAATTCATTTATTATATTAATGAGACAAAACGTTCACTTGGGACTAGGCCCAGAATACATACAATAATAAAACAAGGACTATTGCCCTCGGCTCTTCCTAAGTGCTCTCGGCACAACTGAGGGGTCTTACAGTAATTGCCCCAATATGGCTAGCTACTAGGGCTAAGCCTACTGTGCACTAGGCACCATCGTGGCTCACGGCCACCAAATCGACGATTCTCGACACTGAATACGAACGACTACAAATAAGGCCAATGTAGGCCAGGTTAATTAACTAATAAGTGATGTGCAGGTGCACCTATGACAAAGTGCCAAGAATGGCGGGAATTTGAATTAGTTGACTACGGTAACAAATACAACAATTAGTAACGCAACTATACGAAGGTTGTGAAATCGTCACAACACATATATTAAGTGGGGCACGAAACGACCAACTCCAATAATTATAAACTTATTTCCTTCAGGCGATGTCCAGTGGGTATTCTCTGCATGAATATCATCGAATCCATCATGCGCGCAGTCACACGTTGGACCTGCTTGGCGACTCATAGTGAGTTTTTCTTTTATAAATTCAGTGATTCTTAGAAATAAAATTGAGGATGAATGCCCTATTTGCAGCGCTCTCGGGGTACAAACAACGTTCCACCACTGAGCCAATTATTCATATGGTCCACCAGTCGGTTCAGGTACATTGTCTTGGTCCGCAGCATGCTACTACATACATAACAGTATAATTATATATTTGAAGTTTCCGCAACTCAACGTTGACGCCAAAGGAAAATATGATTCTCCCGGATACTCGAAGGTGAGCACGGTGCTGAACATTGACATGAAACGGACAGTCATGTTTCCGATTTCTTAAAATAGTAGTTTTACGCATCGCCGTAGTATATATCGCTTTCAGAGCTTGTTCATCCATCTCACGCGGTAGTTCAAATGATGAAGCCGCTGAGATTTAGTGGGTATTCGCTGCATGAATATCAGCGAGTCCGCAGCACGTGCAGGCTCGATATGGACCTGCTTGACGTGACTCACAGTGAGTTTTTTGATGGTGTATGTCATGTGTCGTACCCTCGTGTTGCTCATACGGTACACCGCAGTACGTTTTTTTCAGCGTGCATGAGTTTCGAATACTTATTCTTCCATTTGAAGGATGAACCACTCGAGGAAGAAGCCGACGGACAGTATGATTATCAATAATACAGTGTTCGCCGATATTGGACGCACGCACTAGGCTGTGTGAGCAAACGACATGAAGGTAAGCGCTTTTCTGAGCGTCAAGTAAAATTGCAGAATGTTTCAAATATTCCCTCATACATCTTTTCAATTAGGGTTAAGGACCGCACTGACTCAAATTGCACGAGCGGCGAAAAAGTTGTTTTGAAGGGGCAATATGTTGATATAACTAACTTTTTAAGACGATAAGATATGCGCATATACGTGAAACTCGCAGATTTCCAAACACATAAGTTGAACCGTTGGATAACGAAGAGCGATGGCACACAAGCAATATATAAAATATGTTCAATTGCAGGCAGGAAAAGGAGCCGTGTCATGTATTTTGGCTCAGCCTCTAGCATCTCTCGTAAACTGTTCTTACTTTCGAAGACACATGGCTGTTTATGAGCATTGTACAGAGTCTGTGAATCGATGTAAGATGTGCAGTGTGAGTTATTTTTTAATGCAGTTTGTGGTAGCTGTGATTTGTTTTTCATTGCAAGGCTTCACTGACGTCTTCAAAACAAAATGTGAGGATTTGCATAAATATAGATTGTTCATTATATTGCTCTTGTCTTTATTTCCCGAGCGAACATGTTTCTCCATTTTATTTCCAATAGTACAGTGGAAATACTTAGTTGCTAGTTGTATTCCATTAAGTATCTACTGTCAGTTACCCTCAAGTGTATTTGCAAATGCTTTATGTCACAGATTAGCTGGTGTTAATAAAAATAATAATGTATTGATCGAAATAATTATTCAAAAATAAAAATGCCTTAGGTGGATTGTAACAGATCAAAAAGATTAGCTATTTTCGAATTGGCGCGGCGCTCCCTGTAGCTCTCTTCGGTAATTTGTTGCTCATCTGCAAATCTCAGAAAACAGCGTATATTTTAAGCTAGAACAATACTATGGCGTGTGTGGGGATAAGTTTCAGTGTTTACTATGTAAATGCATGTTGTTGTATTTTCTTGTTTTGTATTTTATGAATTTCTTTACAGGCCATTGACAACACATTGAACCACAAGAGAGGAACGCATCATGTTTCTTCGATATTATGTGGAACAGGTATTATTGTTTGGGGATTTACCTTCTTTTTGTATATTTAATTTCTGTATTGTTCAACTATGTCTTCTTCTAATCGCTTTACTATTCTTGCAATAGAGAGTGTCTCTAGCGACATCGAGTCGTCACACAGATGCCTATTTGTATCGTATTGCTCTGCGAAGCTGTGCATTGTAAAGATGTCTAGTAACGACTCCGATTCGACGCTTTTGCTTGCGCTCGATTTGTGCAAACGTGTGTGTAGTATTAAATAAATTTCAGTTATACAAAATGAAGGGGTGCTGGCTCAGTGCAACCTGATAGAAACAACCCACTTACTGTACCGGTTGGTATCTTTATTTATAATTATTTAAATGTGCTCACTTAATTCAGTGTTGGAGCCTTTTTTACTATTTTCTGTGTATACCGCTGTAGAAAAAAATTAATATTAAGATGCAATAATTTTTCCACATTTTTTTTGCGAAACTCCTCTCTCTCTCTTTCGTGTTTAACTGTGTTGAAAAAAAATGTGTTGAACTTTCAACAATACCGTTACTTCGTTTTCTGTCTGTATAAGTGACTTCTTTTATCGCTGCTCCTTGCAATCAATGGTTGTTTTTTGCGGCTTAATGTAATTTACCAATATTTCCCCATAAATAAGTAGTGTTTACATCTCGATTGTTTCAATTTCAGGCACGGCAGATCTGCGGATTGGTTGATTGGTGCTTCCACTTGCTGTTCCACCCAACAACAAATCGCCCGGACATACTGGAATTTTGAAGGACGTTCTGAGAGGTAATTAGCAATTCCACGGTGTTATGACTTGTGGGCCGATAAAACGTTGCTCCATTAGTACCTGATAGTATATAATTTTAATTTTAATTTCAAATATTTTTACAATTAGGTGATGTGTGCAAAATACGAGGAAATCCTGTGGCATTGAACCAGGATATAAATTAGCCGAGCACTATAATAACGCTATCATCGGCCGGACGTCTTTTTTTTCGTGTTCGTCTAATCTACCTTCAACTACCCACTACAGATGCTTTCGACGACCCGCAGAAGCTGGTACAGATTGATGAGACCAGTGTTTTGAAGAAGGAAGTACAACCGCGGGCGGGTGTTCAGTGTTGCCTGCAACTGTCGGCTTCACTGAGTCCCCCACCGGCAATGGTCCACTGCCATTTGCCGATATTGCAGCACCGCAACATGCTACGAATGCGTGAGTTCTTCAGTTTTTAAGTTTCAACGCTTCAGCCAATCATATATTAGAAACACATGTTTAGGCACATCTTCTAAATTTTGAGTTGCTACTTAAGTGGACGCTCACTAGAAATAACCTCTATTTTTAGTTGTTCCTTATTTCCTAGAAAGAAAATTTCGAACATAAAAGGTTTTACTGTTACCAACAACTTCCTCATTTCACTGCATTACTAAATGATATTTCCGCTATCAAAAATACGTAGCTTTATCACAGAATTAATGTTATTAATTTTTTTAAACTTTCTTTAAGAAATAACTGATTAGATCATGTAATTTAAGAAATACCTGATTAGATCATGTAATTTTTATTTCTGCTGTTGTTTCTCCGATTGAAAAAATAATGAGCTTCTTTCAGGCCACAACCTCGCCATACGATGGAAAACAGAAAGATAAAGGAAAATTTGCTCTTTCTATACGACTACCCAGATGCCGATGAGCTGGAAGCGCCCCAGTGAGTTGCATAAACATTGTCCGGTTAGACATATGGTAGTTCTGGTATTACTGCTTTCTACCTCAGTACTCTTAAAATAATTTTTCTAGGTATGTGCATGCGGCACATCATATGCTGTTTGAGTTATCAATTTCAAGTTATCGAGAATTAACTTTTAGGTGAAACTCTGGATGCTCCGGAGCCTACAGTAGTCGAAGCTGCTACATCGAACTTTGCTCAGCCGCAAAACACACCCGAAGTGAGCTCACCTCATTGAGAGAGGTTTTACCTCAGAGAGAGATATGGAGAGAGAGGGAGCTTGAGAGAGGTTGTCCACTTTAGATATTAGTTTGTTGATGCATACATCAAAACATATAATCAAAGCACATTGTTTTTACAAACACGTCTTGGCCAGTATACTGTATAAACTTCAGGCGCATGTTCTCATCAACGACCATTTGCAAATCACTGATTCAATCACCATCCCTAGTCAAATGTAAGTTTTGGTATTGTTTTCGAATTTATTAAAACTCTTTGTACATAACATTTTCAGTTCAGTTGTGCATATAACTTTTGTTGCTTACATTTCCAGTTCAGTTGTGCATATAACTTTTGGTGGTGTTAAGTGTTGGGATGTTGACAGTTTTCATTGATTCTTAACCTGGCTACTGCTGCATGTATTCTCTTTAACCTTTGTCTCTGAATTAGATGTGTATTTGTTTTTGGCATGAAAGTTTTTGTTATTAATTGTGTGTTTTATTTAAGAGTGTCTCCTAATTCTCTACAAGTAGAATCGAATGTAGTTCCGGAGGCGTGTAGTAGCTGTACTCTTCTCCCTCTGGATCAAATCAACCGACAACAGCCGTCCAATTAAGAGGAGAATCTGGTTAGTTTCCTTTTTAGGGAATACCATCTTAGTTAGTTGGACGTTTTCTTCATAGTTCCGTTACATTCCGCCTAGTTTTAAATTCTGCTAATTGGGTAGATCTTGATTGGTCAGTTGTCAATTTACCAGTAGTTTTCAAGTGAATTTCACTATTACTGTTTGTTTTAACGGAAAACTGTTTTCGTATATATTTTTGGAAAATATATTACATTTACTTCAGTTTCATTTTTAGGTCACAGTGATACGGAGAGCAGTTGCGACGGTTCGCCAGTAATCGATGCTAAATATGTGAGCCAGTTGCCATCTTTGTTGGACAACCACATACCTCCGCCACTTGTGATACGATGCCTCTTCCTCGGCGGAACCTTCTTTACGGACAACCACCTTTACCTGAGACTATTCGTGCCCCGGAACCTGCTCTTGTATTCGACTATCAGAAGAAGTAGCTGCCCTACTATCCCTTTCACAAGAAGTTGTAACGTCTGTCCCTGGAGGTTGCCAGTCGGAAGGAGTATCGGCTGCCCTGGTACCGGTCCATTCTGTTAATTCGTTACCGGTTGTGCCTGAAGTGGATCCGTCTGGTAACAGTGGTAACGCTAGTGGTGCGTGTCTAGAGGGATCTGCTGTACAGTTGTTCACTACTGAATCGACAAGCAGTGAATCTAGTCGATTGGATGTGCCACAAAGACGAGAGCTGTCGCAGTCACCAACACAGGTACAACTTTATGTTTTACATTCATTTAGTAATTACTAAATGCGTTTCTATTTTCTGTAATTTGTTGTTTTTAAGCATTGTGGCGTTTTTTTGCGTATTGTAAGCATCGCAAAAAGATTTTTTTCTTGGTTAATACATCAAACGATAGAGTTTTCATGCCGATTACGAATCAAAAAGAATTAGCTGCGAACACTCGAAAATAAAAAATGAAAAAAATAAGTAACCGTCGCGAACTTCCTTGAATATCATAAAATGCACCACAAAAGACCCCACGTCGTAGAATAAGCACGAATAACTCAAAAATTCATTATTTTCCCTCTTTTTAGGGGGAAGGATGGTTTTTATATCCGAGAATTCGCAGCTAATTATTGTTTATTCGTGTTCAGAATGAAAAAAATATGATTGATATATAATCCAATAAAAAAGGCGTTTGCGATGAAGTATCGTTCCCTTGTCAGTAATTCCACCTTTGTTGTTTACCGAAATTCCAACAATAAGGCGATCTACTGTGCCATTGTGTCCGTTATCCATATACATATTTATTTTCAGCCGCAGCGTTTTGTTGAAGCTTCTTCAAACGCCATTTTCAATGTTCCCGATAATAGCGAAGAAATGGTTCGTACTCCTCAATTTTCTACAAGTGTACCTTATTGTTTCGTTTTCCCTTCAACGATTTGTTCTCTTCTTATTATATAAAGGAGAAGAGCTTGAAGCATTGGATGCAACGAAGTTCCGACAATCAAATTAGAATATCTAAAGACTAAAAAGGAGAGTCGGTCGGAGCCTAGTATTGAGCAAGCAAAGAAACTTATTGCATGCTTTTTTTTAAATATACGTTGCAAACATTTCATAGCTTTATGCAAGCTATGTGGGAAAACTTGCGTGTGAGGATAGGGGTTGCCGGGTGAGGATAGGGGTTGCCGGGTGAGGATAGGGGTTGTCGTGATAGCAATTCATTATTAATGATACTTAGGCCGCCAAAACGAAGCGAAACTCGCCACTGGTGAAATGGAGGCAATCCATGATCAGGCACAGTGAAAATAAGAGGCTTCTGCTCGGCATACTCTACCACGTGAAAAAGGTGGGAAAAGGTATTTGACATTAATATAGAGCGAAATGCTATCAATAGCCCGTATTCTCGCGCCACTTAGGGAAAGGCATTTTGGTAGGCCATTCCCAATCTCCTCTGGTAGATCTACCAGATTGGAAATGGGAGAGGCCTACCAGTGGTAGGCTCTGGTAGTGGTAATCTCCTCTGGTAGGCCTAATGCATTCAACAACCCTCCCAATCCGCTAACAATTGGGAAACCGCGACACGCCGCGCGCCTCCTACCGGTACACCAGAATTAACGCTTTTTCTCCCACTGGTAGGTCGTTCCCAATTGGGAGGCCTACCAGTGACGCGAGAATACGGGCTAATATTACCAAAGAAAAAACAAGGTCTTGCGGAGCGGATCCACCCAGTCCCTAAACAAATAGTAAATGAATGAAATTTGCTCTTAAAAGCGACCAAAAATATATTGGGTTGGGTTCCCATTTCACACTAGTAGTCTCCTACTCAGTCAGAAATCCATCCTGCCGGGCAAACGGCATCGGCTTAGAAACGAACTTAAAATAACAATGTTAATTTCCATCTTTCATCCAGGACACTCGGTTCACACACTACAAGAAGTGCCCACCTGGAAGATTGGCACGCGACAAACATTACTAAGTCCCAATGGTGCTATATATAAAGCCGGAAATCATCAGTGAGGAATTCATAGAATATATGACACGTATCAGTCCTGCTGGAATCACCAGGCGCATTCCACGCGGCCTCTCCTTAGTGTATACACTGAAAAGGACCTAAGTGTGAGTTATTTCATTATTGAGATAATTTTGCCGACATCCTCTACAGGATTGTAAACAAAACCCTACAAAAGTGTTCAACAACTTCTTACAATTACTGAAACGGATTCTATTATTTTTGTTTAAGGAGACAGAACAACCAGCGATGAGTTTAATATATATATTGCAGCAACAGCGAGATATATGAAAGAAGAACTATGATCGTCATACTCCGATATAACGCGCTTCGAAAGGCCGAACCAGACGGAAGTCGCGCTGTCAAGGTATTGTGATACTTGTTTGCTACTATAATTAAGCTAGAACAATATTAACAAATCCATAAAATGCATTCTTTTTTTTACCCTGGAAAATAGACCAGATTAGTTGCCGTCATCGGTTAATAGTGTATTATCTGTGCCCCTCGAAACAATTATGATAAAAACAATAATGCATGTGTCTAGGCGGCAAGGAAGCATCGGGAAACATTAACCACGAAGAAGGTCAGAGAGAGAAGCGAAGCGCATCTGTTAATATGGTTGTAAGATACTCTACCACATCGAGCTTAACATTAGCTTACCCCACTTCGGGTACCATCCACTAGCTGGATGACAAAGTTGGCCTTGGACAATGGAAAGATTGAGTTATTAGTTATATTCCGTAAGTAAATGTATATACTGTCAGTCACCCTCATTTGCGAATGTTTTATGTCAACATAGGGTACCTTCTAGGAAGCATTACGTCTGCGATTTGTTCATTGTGAGTCTGCACCGATTCTATGGGAAAATTATCGATTACCTAGTGGCGCTGGAACATGATGTGCCGTCAATTTATTAAAAAAAAGCCTAACAATTGTTGGAGATGGCCCGTATGTGTCTTTATTTTGCCTAAACACGTCATGATCCATACTTTAGTCATGTTCGTTTGTGTTTAGAAAAAGCATCTTCTAGTACGGATAGAAAATCGTCCTAAGAAGGCACACACTGGAATGCTCGGAAAATTATTGACTGGCAAATGTGGGCCCCACCTTCATTAAACAAATTAAGAAATTAATACTCTCTCTTCTCGACTTGGGCGTATCAAAATGGGGTAACTAAAACTCTCGCAGACGTTCTTGTGTTTATAGAACTTCACTTAATACCATTCCTTTAAAGTTGAAACAATTTTATATAGGTTAATGTTGAGTTCTTTCTTTTGTTTGCTTTCTTAGTTTTATTTATTCATGTATTTATGTATTATATTTGATAGTCGCTTCAACTAATAAAACTTGTGTTATGTAGGTTATGTTGATGTGTGGTTGTGCATTTTTATGCTTTCACGTCTACACAAAATATCATAACAAATCCGTTATATAAAACATAACTGTTGAGACAGAATTAGCACACACGAAAGAGTTCCGCGGCGCAAAAAAGTGCAGATATAGTCTTGAAATTTAGGAAACAAGTTGTCAAAAAATGTCGTATCAAGAGTGCGTGGCTCTCGTTTAATAAAAATGTGCATTGGGTCCATGAGTAGTCGTAAACAGAGACCTTGAGGTAGTGGTAGTGTTTAATTCTCGTTCAATGCGCAGCTCATTTGGCCAAAGCACGAAGTCGAGCCTTGGTGGAGGCAACAGTGGCTCGGTGCTGGGCGGCGGCATATAAATGGTTCTACACTTTGGAGGAGCCCGTCCAGAAAAAATTGTGATGGCGCGTAGCGCGGAATTGCTGTGCAACTCTGTGAGATAGATATAGTTTTTCTTAGGAGTTTCTGCAAAAAAAATATTTTGGGACACATTAGTTGTCACTCTTTCCATCATCTATTTCGCGAAATGTGCATACCCCTGCAATAAGTAAAAAAATACTGCACGAATGCAATATACGATACATAGTCGTTTGCGGGTATTCGTAATTAAAATAATTTGTATGAACGGTGATTTATTTCTGGAAATTCGCGTGTATATCTTTCTACATTATTAGTAAAGTTAAAAAATATCGAATAGTCAAACATAAGGGTTACATGAAATGGGCCTGACCCTTTAACGACAGGGTGGAGGACAACTTGGAGGGAAACTAGTAATTGACAACATTAACTAAAAACTGCCAGCAATGAGTTAAATAACAACACCTAAAACTGAAAATTCAATGGAAACAACATCAAAATGAAGTAATAATGACAACTATTAACACCTACCTATTAAGTATAAAAGGTAGACAGATGATACTATAGGAAAACAATAGAGACAAACAGCAATAGGAAAAATGTAAATGTCGAATGACTTTTCACTTTGCGATATTCAAAATTGTGCCAAAATATATACAATGTTTAAACTATCAGCTAGATAAATAAATAAACAATAGTGTTATGAAACGGAAAATACTAGCTTGCCGGTTAAGAAGGTGGGTTAGATATAACGCAAGTACAGAAATATTTGGAGTTTATATGAGTTAAATATATGAAAAAAATAGTTTATATGAAAAAATTAACAATAATATGGCAGGGAAGAATCAAACACTATTAAAAATGGAATATATAAAAAACTATGGCGCAGAAGAAATAGTTAACCAAGAGTAGGGTTAGTACTCTGGCTTAGCACCAATATGATTATAAACGAACCTCAAGCTAATCGTTACATGTGGCCTAATTTGCCAACCATCTCATCATCATTTTATATGATGCACACTTATATACTTTACATAATCTATCAATAAATTATTATTGTTATTATTAGCGGACACATAGAAACAATTAGACGGATGACTAGACGATGATCTCGTAACACGAGAGATTCCAATAAGATGGCCTTCCTGACGACAGAAGAACCTCGACTCCGCAACAATAACAATTCGAGAAAACAACAAACAATTCGTAGTCACAACAGTAAGAGTAAGCGCTTGGGACACGCCCACATTCATAAACGAACACGTGTTATACTATAAAACATTTACTAATAGCTTGAAACCTGCAATTTTAAAGAGTAAAGATAAATTAACTACTAATAAGGTTAAAATAATAAACGACCAATAATTTAACTACATGGCGATATCGGACTAACCTCACAACGCTAAAAAGATAAAACAACCAATCACAAAAAAAGTCGACCCATAATGGAGTTTCCAAGTATGGTGAAAATTTCAGTATCTTGGAACTACACGAGAATATTTTTTTAATGTTTCATATTATATATGCAGGTTTCGTGCAGAAATACAGTAGTATTGACAGAATCACACCGATTTTTTGGGACACTTGGAAACCCCATAAGAGTCTCACGCCCCTATATAGACACAAATGCCCGCGTTAATCGTAAAACAATTGTCCGTTCCTTGCGGACACAAATAGAAGACACAATTAAATAATTGCCCTAAGCACTCAAAATCAACAAGTGGATCAAAGTACAACAAACTACAACTATACGAATATATAGCAGACTCCGGAACAAGTTACAGGATACAGTATACGAATACTACATAATAGCTAACTTAAGTAATTTAAACACTGTAGCTGCATCCTTCTACTAAATGCTGTCACAATAAAAAAAAAGGTTAAATCAGTTAAAAAAAATTACAGACGAGATTTCTGGCAAATTCGGAGGGGCCACCGCCAACGTGAACTGATGTTGGTCATAATGTCCAAATGCTTAGATTTTTTTCCTGGTGTATAATGGTGACGGAAATGGTGTATAATTTCTCGCAAAAAGAAGTACACACTGGATTTTATGCTATCATACTTTTCCGAGAATACGGCCTTTGTATACCGGATGTCGCGTTGACCAACACCGCGCTTGCGAACATTTTATTCCAGAAACACATGCAATAATAAGGAGCGCTGACAATACCTGCTGCTCAACGTGACATCATTAAAATCGAACATAGAGACATTGCTATAGAATCTGTAAGCATCTTGCTGCTTTTCGGAAAGGAGGATGTAATACTGACGAACAAACTCTCGTCCAATATCTGAAACGAAAAAAACCGTCATCGCTACGTTTCGCGGGTACTGCGACAGATTGTTGGGTATGACTGGCCATGGTAAACTGATGGTAACAGAGTGCATGTTGCACCTGAAAACTGGAAAAAATGTACCCTACCATATTCATATTTGACATGGAGATGGAATCATCTAAAATAGGTGTCAACTGAAATTGGCCTGACCCTTAACTGCACACCCCCCACGTGTTAGTGCCTTTAATTACTGTCCCGAGATGTTAGTCTTTTCTTTAGTGAATTTAGAGAGAGTTGTTAAAGCGAAATACGAGCCGGTTTTTGAAAGGCACCGCGCAACAGAATTCTCGCGTATTTATGATAATTTGCTCGAATTTAGCTCGATTTTTTATTGTAATTTATGTTCGTTTGCATAAGCAGCATAAGTATGCTGGTCAACTCGGTGTGTTTCAAAAATCGGCCGGAATTTCGCTTTAACGTTTTACTTCCTGCGAAATGATGGCGAAAACGTGCTATTTCGAAATACATAAGTAGTGCGCTCTCAAGTTACGCCCAATTTTAATATTGCTTCTGCGAAAAAACTCACTCCTCACTTCATACGGGGTCTTTCGTGATGCGTCCATTCTTGGTTGTCGGTACTGAAAACAATAAAATAATAGATTAAGATTAATGCTTGGTTCAGCACTACCTAAGATAACCTGGTATTTGATACCGCAGCCGCACTGCCTGCCTTCATGCCGTGCATTGTGCAGTGCAGTAGTACAGTTACAGTACCACACAAATAACAATTAAATATAACAACTACCTTCTCCTTTCATACGGTTTATTTTGCGACATGCTAAAACAAACACGAAAATACCAAGAATCGTATGCTAATTTATTTCATTAATTAATAAACTAATAAGCGAATAAGCCTATTCATCATTGTGAAGTATAGTGGGGGGTACACAGAGGAGGACGGAAATGGTGTATAATTTCTCGCAAAAAGAAGTACACACTGGATTTTATGCTATCATACTTTTCCGAGAATACGGCTTTAATTATTATGTTCCATTTAACACAAAACAGAAGCGGTAGAAACATAGAATCGATAACGGATAAGCTTTAACGATGAAACTACTGATTGTTAGAGGTTTTAATTGCGAGGTTGGAGAAACGGTAATATGCTTTATCGGGGTTTTGTAAGTATGCCGAAAATGTACCGTATCTTGAAACGACACGACAATATGTTTTATACTTTACCACATTAAATACTCATGTTTAAAGGGACGCGGTCACCGTTTTGACCCTTATGTATACCTTGTGTTTTTTTTAACTGCTCAGTATGAAAAACATAGTGTTGGAAAAAATCCGACGGAAAACGCTGTTTTCAGCGAGAAATTCATTGAGTAAATAAGTATCGATTAAATAATTGACAGAAACACAAGTTCACAATTTTTGGCATACTTACAAAACCCAGTTAACGATAAAACTACGGATTGTGAGACGACTTACCATTAACAATTTTTTGATTCAAAGAATCAGAATCAGATAATACTGCTGTACTGGCACTTTTAGTATTAACTCATTTCTAAGGCTAACGGCTTATATTTCTTGGTTATCCTTATATTTCTTGTTAATACTAATTATTCCTTTTATATTTCTCAACTTGTCCTTGACAAGTATTCAAATTTCTCGGACATTTAGTTGAACCTTTTTTAAGCTATTTTTGCATCCTCGGCTTTTGTGTGTAAAGTACACATAGGAAAATAGCGTGCAAATTAGGAGAATCTGACTAATTTATTCCCACGCACTCTATATAGTGTAAGATCATAGGAGTGTCGCGGGAATTAGACAATTTGAGTGATTTAAGACGCAGACAGTAGTAATAACTTAAATAACATATTCAAGACAGTTAGAACCTAACTTTAGGCTCCGCCCTTTTTCTTTATAAGGATACCTCAGCAGCCTTAAGGGTTGGCGAATCTTTTCGAAGCCACTCGACCTGATCTACCTACGCGCTAGTTGGTCAGCCTGCGGGCTCGATTCTAGTGCTCCCGCTGCTCCTGAAACATCCAGTCTCAACCCCCTCTTGTTGATCAGCTTGCGGTCTCCATCCCAGAGGATATTTTGTGTCGTGGTGATCAGCCCGAGGGCTCGACCCCACGATTTGTTGTACCATGCGCTTGTAAAACGATAAAGATTAACACAATTCCGATCTTGTCGTTATACATTGCAAAGGTTGTACAAGGCATCTATCAGTACTGACGGTGACGGTGCGTCAGTACATTTGGTGCACACGTTCAACTCAAGGACGAAGGCAAGTCCCGCGTGGCAGGAATTCTTCGCCGGCTTAGTACTCTGGTGCAGTGCACCTCTTCGCATTCCCCACTGGAAAAGTCCGCTTCTTTTTCGTTGGAAACGGCCCGCTACGGTTGGTGACCTGCGGATCAAGTCCCGACCGGCTCGAAAAGCATTGTCTGCTTACCAGGGATTTATTTTCTATGTCGCCGTTTAGAGGTGAATCTGCGTAGGCCACGTGAAAAGGCATAGTTTCAGCTACATTTTCAATAAATAAAAGTGTTCGTTATATTTTTCAGAAGGGAGGAATTGGCCTTCAGAATTTTTAGCACGTTATGTGTGTAAGGCAAAAAACGGCTAAATATTTAGTTGCCAGATAGCACTTTTCAGTCATTGGTAGCATAGTGGTGAGGGCATGGAATTGTCAAGACGAAGGTCAAGGGTTCGATTCCTCTATAATGATTTTTTTTGCCATTTTTTTTGTGTGTCTAATTTTGCATTAAAGCGCTAATAATTTTGTTTACTTACCTTTTTTCGACTTTCAAACACTTTCCTAGTGTGAAAAGCAACCATACCTGCCAACCAATACCAAAAAAATGAGAAAAAAATTTCCAAGGTTTCTGATAAAATCATGGTCCACTACATGGAAAAAATTCGATGCCATAATATTATTTTTTTTAATGACTATTTATTTGCAACACGGATCTTACGACGACGGAAATCGATAATAAAGTGCTTGCTTGACTAGAATGTGCGCAGACAAGGAGAATGATGTCGTCGTCAACTGTTGATTGTTGGTTCGTCTCGTAACAGATCATTTGGCTGGTCGACAAATACATCTCCTTCGAGAATACCACGTAATATTGTTGAGAAGCTATCAGATAGCTCTTACTCTAAATGAGAAGGAAGCAGAGATCCGGCAAACGTACCAAACTAATCCTTGAATAGTGAAACTACTTCGGCAGCGTCGAAGAGCATTTTTGGGCAGTGAACCGAACATAGGACGATTCAATGCTTTCCACCAATGTGTACTAGCCTAAACTACAAAGTTTATACTTTGTAGTTTGTTTATCGATGCAATACCAACTATGAAACGATCAGGTGCCCAATGGCATTATCATGGCACGGCGTAATTCTCCTTCTCTGCGCACATTCTAGTCAAGCAAGCACTTTATTATCGATTTCCGTCGTCGTAAGATCCGTGTTGCAAATAAATAGTCATTAAAAAAAATAATATTATGGCATCGAATTTTTTCCATGTAGTGGACCATGATTTTATCAGAAAACCTTGGAAATTTTTTTTCTCATTTTTTTGGTATTGGTTGGCAGGTATGGTTGCTTTTCACACTAGGAAAGTGTTTGAAAGTCGAAAAAAGGTAAGTAAACAAAATTATTAGCGCTTTAATGCAAAATTAGACACACAAAAAAAATGGCAAAAAAAATCATTATAGAGGAATCGAACCCTTGACCTTCGTCTTGACAATCCCATGCCCTCACCACTATACTACCAATGACTGAAAAGTGCTATCTGGCAACTAAATATTTAGCCGTTTTTTGCCTTACACACATAACGTGCTAAAAATTCTGAAGGCCAATTCCTCCCTTCTGAAAAATATAACGAACACTTTTATTTATTGAAAATGTAGCTGAAACTATGCCTTTTCACGTGGCCTACGCAGATTCACCTCTAAACGGCGACATAGAAAATAAATCCCTGGTTAGTACAGCGTGCCAGCCCCTCACGTCACTGTCAGTGAAACATCTTTATCCCCGTCAGTCGGGTAGCACGCTCGGTGCCCTGGTTTCTCACCCAGGCAGGAAATATCACGTGACAGAATCGTTCTTCGCCGACTGAGTATTCTGGTAGAGCGCACGTCTTCGCGTTCTCTACAGGAAAAGTATGCTTCGTTTTTCAAGGCCACGATTTCGCAATCGATACTGGCTCAATGTACTTTTGGCCACGCCCAGTTCAAAGGCATTATTATAGCAGCGCGTGTGTGCGCTGCGGTTATTGATTTTTGAGCAATTTCGGTTTTAAATAATATTAACAAAATATAACTTATTTGTTACAAAAAAAGAATCAAATAATATAACTGGTGGTTACGGCGAATGAAGTCTAGAATAAAAACTGAAATGTCGCGGGACAAATGATTTCGCAATCGATTCTGGCTCAATGTACTTTTGGCCACGCCCAGTTCAAAGGCATTATTATAGCAGCGCGTGTGTGCGCTGCGGTTATTGATTTTTGAGCAATTTCGGTTTTAATTAATATTAACAAAATATAACTTATTTGTTACAAAGACAGAATCAAATAATATAACTGGTGGTTACGGCGAATGAAGTCTAGAATAAAAACTGAAATGGTGCGGGACAAACGATTTCGCAATCGAGACTGGCTAATGTACTGGTGTTTCCCGTCCTCTATATAATTAAGCACAAAAAGTCTAATTACACAACATCACCCCCACAGTGCCCGAAGGTAAAGTGGATATCGCAGAGGACGGTAAACACCTCGTCCTCCATCAGATCACAGCATCCTCGGTACAGCTCACGCAAAAAAAACCGTAAGCGTAGCTTCTTATACAAAATATAACTTATTTGTTACAAAGACAGAATCAAATAATATAACTGGTGGTTACGGCGAATGAAGTCTAGAATATTTAGTTTCATGCCCCATACCAAACTCGGATGATAGAGAGTGAACGAGCGAGATGTAGGTGCAACGCGGAAGCGCAGTCGGCAGGGACTGTACTCTGCTCCTCACTTGCGACTCGATTCTCATACTACAACCAACGCTATTTTAATTGCCAGTACAATCGAGCGGACGAAGAGAGGTTCACAAAGAGGGGTTCACTGACTACCTACTGACCTATCATAAGCAATTAGAGCCCGACCGCCCTATTCTTTACCGCATATTCATGCATACTTCTCGAAGAATATACATATAGCCGACCAGAGGTTATTTCTAGCCGGCGAAGAAACTGGTCGCCGCACTGGAATCAGCACTGGCGACCAGACACATTCACTATTCCTACTCATAGAGGAGGGATGAGAATACCAATCCCTTGGCCCGACCTTTGTCGACCCCAAAAGGAGTTTGAACTGGGGGAAACGGGCAAACAATACAAATGATTGAGTAATAATAGAGGGATTGGAATAAAAGCGAGACATGGAACGAGAGAGTAGGAGAGATGGAATACAGGCACTAATGGTAAAATTGGCGAAAACGTGACATAAGAAATAGAACAATGTTCCAGAATTATTTGTTCGTTACAAAAACGGAGCTTAGAATAATATATGTGAAAAACTAACCTTGAGGTAACCCGTAGTTTCCACAGTATTCCCTCGGCCTCCATATCCATCAATGTTGTTCGCGATGTTCACTTTCGCTTGTAGGGTCCTAAACATCCGAATAATCATAAACACAGCAGATGCAAATTGAATGTTACAAAACAACGAACCCTTAATGGATGTAGCATTAATAAATCGTGATATAGAAGCCGTACTAAAAACACATAAATAGGCAAACTTCAGTGGAAAAGGCCTCTTGACCTTCGAGCAAAAACAAAACGCGATTTGCTAATTTGAGGGGACAATAGCGAATTGATTGTAACTTCTGTTCTGTATACATTACAAACAGATGAGAATCGAAATAAATGTAAAAAGTTTAAACAACGCGAAAGTGAGGAAAAATAATGAAAATTTATACAACATTCACATGAAGAAACTTACCATAACAAAGAATGAGAATGTAATTAGAAAATTAGTCAGTTACGTAAAAGAATAAACAGCTGTAAAAACAAGTAAGAAACCGTTGAAACATGAATGACGAATTATGACGCAATACACCTGCTCGAACAAGCAGACAACCGTCCGCTGCGGGGATGCCCCCTCTTCTGCCTAGACAGACACCGCCGGAAGGGGGAAGGGGGCGGGAAAGAGCGCGCCGCGTGTGGCCCAAGGTGGTCCAGCGCGATGCGTGCGGACAGACGACTGTGCGCTTCGGAAAGAGAGAAGCTTTATGCAAAACTATGCCACACTGTGAATGTAAATTCTATAAAAAAGGTGTTTAGCTCTGTGTTATCAAGAAAAAAGTTCCAAACAGGCTGAAGTAACCTAGTTGTTAAATAACAAGCTAATGGCTATCAAGAAGCGCAGTATGCAATACGAAATATTCATGTTAATTCCGAACAATACATAAAGAAATGGATACTGCAAGATATATTTTGTACAACCAAGTTTCATACTGTTGTTTTATGTATATTGGACGCATGCCGTAAGTAAATTTTCCGAAGAATGGGGGCAGTAAACAATTGTGTAGCCATACCTGGCGGACGCTTAGTCGTTACAACGTATACAATGAAAACTTGAAACGAAGGTGGGAGCAAGATGTGAATCTCATCCCCATGCTCATACAGCGCCTAGTAATTTGAGGAAGCTCCAGCATTTGCAAATTGACGTAACAGATTACTTATAGTTTTGGTTTATTAAACTAGCTTTAAACATAGAAATTCCCAGAAACTTCGTCATCAACACCAAATACTGCGTTCG
Source organism: Pelodera strongyloides (assembly GCA_036852015.1). Classification (NCBI taxonomy): domain Eukaryota; kingdom Metazoa; phylum Nematoda; class Chromadorea; order Rhabditida; family Rhabditidae; genus Pelodera; species Pelodera strongyloides. Next base: position 275,437 of record JAANDG010000128.1, on the reverse strand, counting down.
CACACGATTTTTACTGCGCGTTCCAGACAGCTATTACGAGAATGTGGGAGGTGTGTAGATCGTCGCCTGCTTATTCTAACGAATGAATCTAAGGTGCACATTATCACTATGAAGTGACGGACAGCAGGTACTTACGGAAGAGGGCATCTTATGTAATTGAATTTCAAGTAGTACGATTGCTTGACACGGATCCAGTTCACCCAGTTACGAACCTGGCACAAAAATATACTATTACCGTCCACTCGCGGCGCATAAATGCAACTTCGAACAGATGTCTGCAAAAAACTCTGCTACTAAAGAAAGGAACTAAAGAGAGGCCACCCACATCCTACGAAGCACCGGACATATCCGTTCATTAGCCGAAATAAATCGAATTAAACCTTATCTCCGTTGCGTAACAGCTTAACATATGATTTTGTTTAGTGCTTCACGAAGACATATATATATGTACTTCGAATGCGGCTCCCAATGAAATGACAATAATGTACGAGTAAATAATCAATTGTAAAACAAGGTTTCATTAAAAGCATAAGGGCGTGTTGAAAGATTATTAGATGTGGCCGGACTGCTGCCGATCCTGCTCCTTTGGTCCACATTACGCTTCCAATATACAACATTGTTATACCGCTCTCAAATAGATTTAATAAATAGTATTGCTTGTTAGTATATGATCCGTTAATATCAGTTGTTTGTTAGCATAATCAGTTCTGAAGTACAGTCTCTTTTGATTATATGTATGACATGCGTTTTCTTCTGGTTCTTCCAATATATATCTATATATATCTATATATATATATATATATATATATATATATGGTTCGTTATTTATACCAAAGGATCAATAAATATATATGTTATCGGCTATGATATGATTCTTATAGACGTTCGCTGTTCCTCGACTATCTACGAGAGCAAAAAATACTATTCGTTTTGACCAATATACATCCATAGTTTTACACATTCACTTATGGAAATAACAGACAACGAGTGGGATGTTTCTTAAAAATTTTCCGTAAATAGTCACATATTAGCTGGCCACAGTTTATTTTCACAATTGAGATGAATGGATTATGGACCTCTGATAAAGAAGAATATTTTCGAAGGTCTCGGTAGGAGGTACCCGGATCACCTTCGCTTGGTATTGGATGATGTTTGTTTGAAAGAAACGGAAGCAACAAACAACAATCAATCAGAAGTGCTGCTAAACCACCTAAAGCCATTTATTGACATTCGTTACTTACATGTTTCAAAGCCGGATACAAATTGGCCCGGTAATAATGTATGTAATGCAAATCTGCCAATGTTATCAAGAAATATTTTGACAACAAACAATGCTTTTTCCGGCAGTTACCTCTAGTTTGCAAGCAAATTGAGTTAAAAACGCTTTTGAATTTGCGGTTCCATCTGGGACTTGCTGAGTTACGGTAACACTAAATTATCGATTTGTGGGGAGCTCTGGAGCAGATCACTTCCCTAGTTTAGAAGAACCAGTATCACCAATACAATTCGTCTTCGTTCTTTTTTTCTTAATAAATACTTCTCGTTTTCTGTAATGGGTTGTATGTTTACATTTTTTATCAGTTATTATATCACAATGTTGATCTATATATGTGAAACTGGTCGGAATCGGAACTCGGAACTGTGGGGTGCACAATGGCATGTCTACTAATCGAAAAGAGACATTGGGTGGTGACTGCGGACAGTCGAAATTGCGCGGCTGGGCGCGCGGTTGACTGGGGCCCCCTGCGCGGTTGGCTGGGGGTGCGCTGCGCGGAGAGGACCAGAGCCCCCGAGGCAGTTTGCAAACTACGCGGCTGGCCGAGGCCTCTCTGCGCGGTACGCGGCTGGCTACGCGTGCACTGAATTTGCGCGGCTGGCTACGCGTGCACTCCAATTTGCGCGGCTGGCTAGGGTGCGCGGTGCGCTGCGCACCCAGGAACATAGCATAACAGCAGCTGACGAACATTTCGAAAACGCTGAATTAAAATAACCGTTGATCATCTAGGGCGAATATTTGTCAGATATTGAACCGATTGAACTATGTGTAGTTTTAGATGGACAAAAGTTAACGGGGCATGTCGAATAGTAAATTTTCTGAAATATATGTAGTGAGCTGGGAAAAAGTTACTAGTGTCGTATCTAGTAAACATTTCATGGCCCAGTGATTACCGGATACCGTAGCTTAGAGACTTGAAGGTAACCTTTGCACGTGCGATGTGTCAATAATATCTTTCATACTCAGGAATAGGAAATCAAAATAGGTCAAGTGTGCGTGCGTACCGTTTACGCACGATGTGCACCCCGAATTCTGGCTTTTTTGTTTTAGATGTACCAGCGGCCGATGTTGGATCATCGTCGAGCTGCTGATAATGCGGCGGTCTTAGGCCCGTTCCTAGCTTTTTGCATAACGTTGAGGTTTATGGTAGGATTTCTCTGAGTTAGTATGTTGTGTGTCTCCTTACCGGCTACTCTGCTAGTGCTTTATAGTTGACCTACCTTTTTTGAATGCGGCTACTGTGTCTTTTGAAATGAAAATATTTCTTATGGACTAAATTATTTATGGTTTACGGTTTTATGAGTGTTTGTTGTGCAAAACATAATGGACTTTTGGGACTGAGGTTTAAAAGGTTTATTGTTCTCAGGTGTTCTCAGTACCAAATTGTTTGTTACTTAAAATTCGCCTACTCGGATCGTACTCGTCTTACTCGTGTTATGTAGGTCTATTCGCCGGCACGCTCCGAACTTTCTTAGTGAAGTTGCGGGATAAATCGGAATCGGATCAGTCGGGGAAGGGGACCGCGACTAATCCGTCTAATGAAAGTATAGGGTTTATTCAACTGTTCGTTGCGAACTTTCTTTGTGACGTTGCGGGATAAAAGCAGCCGAGGAAAGGGACCGCGACAAATCGGGCAACTATAGAGTTTATTCACCGGCACGTTTAGAACTTTCTTAGTAATCGGAATCGGTTCATCCGGGCAAAGGGACCGCGACGAATCCGGCCAAAGCAAACGTAGGGTTTATTCACCGGCACGTTTCGAACTTTTTTTAGTGACTTTGCGGAATAAATCGGAATCGGATCAGCCAGGGAAGGCAAAATAACGTATCTCCGTCTTTGGGTGTAGTCTGTCTCTGTTATTCATATTTCTGCTAGACATATATTTTTGTACAAAATCCTCTAAAATGCCTTTATGTATTTATTATTTCGACTGCATTCCAAATCGTTTTGTAGACATTTTTTTCTGACGTATCATCAAAAAAACTGTATGCACACAAGCAGCTAACAATTTTGAAGTTTTAGAATGGTTTTAGACTAAAAACGGTTTCCGTTTGCAGGTTCATCCCGTGGATCGTGTACAGTCCAACGATGTAGGGTGAAGAAAACGGTGAAGACGCTATGCAGGAGATTGGTACGATCTTATTACTTCCTTTTTTTAATTTGGAACATATGGTGTTTTTTTTTTCAATCAGTAAAATACTGACTGTTTGTACAGGTGGTTTGCTGCACATGCGTGGGTTTTATTTTCCCAGGCGAATGCCTCCGATCCTCCGGTCAGGTGTAAAGAACCACCTCCGGATTGGTATTGACCACCTCCGGAAGCAATTGGAAATAAATATATTTGACCGAAACATGGTGTTTTATTAAAACTATATATCACCAAGCTAAAGAAACCACCTCCATTTACGCGCGACATTTTTACCCTGTCAGTAAACGTGCCTATTCCAGTCATATTTTCAGGAGGACAAGCAGTTTTGGATGGTGACGACGTCAAGTACGGCCCTCAGCCACTGATGCCCAGGGATCTGTTGGAAGGTGTCTTTCCGCAATAATGCGACAATACCAGAAGTATTTGTCTGGCTAATGATGTAGGCTGGAGCTTATTGTCAATAAGCCGTGATGGCTTCGTCTGTGTGATTACTTGTGCTTACGAGAAGTCTAGGGAGTAGTTAAAGCGAAATATCACCCGGTTTGGGGTTTTTTCCCCAAAAATAGTTTAAAAACAGTTATCAAAGAAAATAAATATAAAAACACAAACAAAAAATAAGAAAAGAAACGCACGGTTTAAATGCAATCAACGCACGGTTGTTTACTCCTCCTCTTTTTCTATTTTTGTTTAGACCGACCGCTAATTTGCTTTAAAACTTTGTAAACCAGACAGCTGTGGTGAAATAAAACGTTATGAACATTAAGCAAAAACCAAATAACATTATATCGTTTAGCTAAAGCACCTGCGAGAATCTGGGGAGTAGTTAAACGTTTGTAAACCATACAGCTGTGGTTGGTGCAATAAAACGTAATGAACACTAAGCAGAAGTAAATAACATTGTCTCGTTTAGGTAAAGCACGGATGCGAATAGTGGAGGACCAAGATGTGGTGATGAGCTATTATTATATCTATATGACGCTTTTAGTCGTTTTTCCATGGCATGGAGAAAAATTTCGAGTGTGTCCGTGTGTCGCAAACAGCAAATAGCAGAATTAGAAACAAATATGCTGATTAGTAAAGATGTCTCATTAGTACCACACAACTGGCAGCTACCAGTGTAGTGGTAATAAAATTGGTATTCCATTCAAAACGAGTGTTCACTCACGCACCCCGTTCACTCACGCACCCCGTTAGGGGGATGCGGCACCACAAGATCAAGACACAAGCATCCGCATTAAGGAGGAGGTTGAATGTGTGTTTATTTCACTTATAGGCTTATGGGTAGTTTACCATTAATTGTTAATAGTTGTATTGTGTATGTTTATATTCGAATCGAACTAATTTTGTTTTGCTATTGTGTTTGTCTGAGTTGTGTTCCTTGCAATGTTGCACAATGTTTTTTTCAACAGAGAATTCGTTTTAGAAACAGAAGCGGTTGAAGAAAGCCAACATGTTGAGAACAATGAAGTAGCCACTTCGTCGGTATGTGTTGTTTTCCGTTTCAGTTGTTGGATCCTATAAGGAGGCCGTATTCACCAACACTCACAGAGTCCACCCTAGGCTCACGGGCGCTCTGAGTCTCTTCTGCCCTCGCACTCTCTACGCAGTCTTTAGCTCATTGGGGGGCCAGGGAGGGTTCCCCGCGTGTTGGTGACTACAGCCTCTGGTTTCGAAGTATTTCTAGGTAGTAGCATAGCCGTATTTTTGTGTGAATCAATATCTATTTTCGTATAAATCAATAAACGCTTTATTATTATTATAAGTGTTTAGAGGTGGGTGTGGGGGAAACGTTTCTGCTGTTTGATGTGCATTTTTTAGCGCGCAATGATTTACCCGTTTATGATCCTAATTTAGTAATCATGTAGTTTCCAGTGTATAGGCTATGAAGTTTAGTTTGTTCATCCAAATATTATAAACTGCCAAATCGACTGTTTTCCAGGTGGATACTGTAACCAGTGAGCCGGTTGCGAACTTCGATGAACCGGAACAAGAATGTACTGGGGCGGCACTTTCCATCAGCCAAGGATCACTTGTTATCAACACTGATCTGGTATCAGCGCTGAGCGGCTTGATGAGGAGTTGGAGGATGAAGTTGAGGATGAGGAGATGCAAGAAGAGTGCGCGTGCGTACCGTTTACGCACGAACCCCGAATTCTGGCTTTTTTGTTTTAGATGTACCAGCGGCCGATGTTGGATCATCGTCGAGCTGCTGATAATGCGGCGGTCTTAGGCCCGTTCCTAGCTTTTTGCATAACGTTGAGGTTTTTGTTAGGATTTCTCTGAGTTAGTATGTTGTGTGTCTTCTTACCGGCTACTCTGCTAGTGCTTTATAGTTGACCTGCCCTCCACCACTGATATGTTCTGTCTTGTTTCTTTTTATGTTTTTGTTTTATCCCTTCTTAAAGTTGGCTGCTTTATTTTTATCGTTACTTTCAATTCGGAATTTAAGTGCTATTTGATCGTCGTTTTTTATCGGTTTTAGGTCGGTTTGATTAGAATTAGTTCGATTCGAATATAAACATACACAATACAACTATTAACAATTAATTGTTAACTACCCATAAGCCTATAAGAGAAATAAACACACCTTCAACCTCCTCCTTAATGCGGATGCTCGTGTCTTGATCTTGTGGTGCCGCATCCCCCAGATACTGCTGAAAAAAATAATCATAAAAAATAAAGTAATTGCATATCTGATACAACGGGGTACTAACGGGGTGCGTGAGTGACCACTCGTTTTGAATGGAATACCAACTTTAAGAAGGGATAAAACAAAACATAAAAAGAAACAAGACAGAACATATCAGTGGTGGAGGGCAGGTCAACTATAAAGCACTAGCAGAGTAGCCGGTAAGGAGACACACAACATACTAACTCAGAGAAATCCTACCAAAAACCTCAACGTTATGCAAAAAGCTAGGAACGGGCCTAAGACCGCCGCATTATCAGCAGCTCGACGATGATCCAACATCGGCCGCTGGTACATCTAAAACAAAAAAGCCAGAATTCGGGGTTCGTGCGTAAACGGTACGCACGCGCACTCTTCTTGCATCTCCTCATCCTCAACTTCATCCTCCAACTCCTCATCAAGCCGCTCAGCGCTGATACCAGATCAGTGTTGATAACAAGTGATCCTTGGCTGATGGAAAGTGCCGCCCCAGTACATTCTTGTTCCGGTTCATCGAAGTTCGCAACCGGCTCACTGGTTACAGTGTCCACCTGGAAAACAGTCGATTTGGCAGTTTATAATATTTGGATGAACAAACTAAACTTCATAGCCTATACACTGGAAACTACATGATTACTAAATTAGGATCATAAACGGGTAAATCATTGGGCGCTAAAAAATGCACATCAAACAGCAGAAACGTTTCCCCCACACCTACCTCTAAACACTTATAATAATAATAAAGCGTTTATTGATTTATACGAAAATATATATTGATTCACACAAAAATACGGCTATGCTACTACCTAGAAATACTTCGAAACCAGAGGCTGTAGTCACCAACACGAACCCTCCCTGGCCCCCCAAGGAGCTAAAGAGTGCGTAGAGAGTGCGAGGGCAGAAGAGACTCAGAGCGCCCGTGAGCCTAGGGTGGGCTCTGTGAGTGTTGGTGAATACGGCCTCCTTATAGGAACCAACAACTGAAACGGAAAACAACACATACCGACGAAGTGGTTACTTCATTGTTCTCAACATGTTGGCTTTCTTCAACCGCTTCTGTTTCTAAAACGAATTCTCTGTTGAAAAAAACATTGTGCAACATTGCAAGGAACACAACTCAGACAAGCAACACAATAGCAAAACAAAATTAGTTCGATTCGAATATAAACATACACAATACAACTATTAACAATTAATTGTAAACTACCCATAAGCCTATAAGAGAAATAAACACACATTCAACCTCCTCCTTAATGCGGATGCTTGTGTCTTGATCTTGTGGTGCCGCATCCCCCAGATACTGCTGAAAAAAATAATCATAAAAAATAAAGTAATTGCATAAATCTGATACAACGGGGTACTAACGGGGTGCGTGAGTGAACACTCGTTTTGAATGGAATACCAATTTTATAACCACTACACTGGTAGCTGTCAGTTGTGTGGTACTAATGAGACATCTTTACTAATCAGCATATTTGTTTCTAATTCTGCTATCTGCTGTTTGCGACACACGGACACACTCGAAATTTTTCTCCATGCCATGGAAAAACGACTAAAAGTGTCATATAGATATAGTAATAGCTCCTCACCACATCTTGGTCCTCCACTATTCGCATCCGTGCTTTACCTAAACGAGATAATGTTATTTACTTCTGCTTACTTCATTACGTTTTATTGCACCAACCACAGCTGTATGGTTTACAAACGTTTAACTAGTCCCCAGATTCTCGCAGGTGCTTTAGCTAAACGATATAATGTTATTTGGCTTTTGCTTAATGTTCATAACGTTTTATTGCACCAACCACAGTTGTTTGATTTACAAGTACAGATTTCCAATTTAGCAATTTAGCACCCTCACAAGAATTTGAAACTTGAAATTCGAAATACAACTGATTCTTACCTGGTTGCGAACTGATTCTTACCTGGTTTTATTTAAAGGACGAACGATTTAGTGGAATGATAGAGAGGAAGACAAAAATGATATGCTATGACAGCTGACATTTGCCGTAGAAGAAATATACTGCCTAACACCTTAAAATTATTCATCAAAACTTAATATAATATAAGTGAACCAACTAACCATGATGGCTCCTGTTGGCTCCGCGGTTGCGGTAGGAAGGTGGACGCCCCGTTGCCGGGGCGTCCACCTTCCTCAGCGCTGTTCGGCTCGCGCCGCACCTGCGGTCCTCTAAACGTACATATGAGAACGAATAATAAAGCGCATGCGAACTGATTCTTACCGGAAAAAAGTGCGAACAAACCACGAAATACTTGCTATATTTTGATAAATTTTATTTGAAATATACTTTCATAAGCAAACATTACGGAACAACATAAGAACCGACAGTGTTTTCTTGTGCAAGTTTATTGTTTAAGCTTCGAAAGGCGAATTAGCACACCAAGTTTATGAGAACAGGCCACTACAGTCAGAAACAGAAGACAGAAAGTAGAGAAACAAGATGGCGTTTTGAAAACTAATTGACGGTTTGGAAACTGTAAGAAAATTGTAATGTACCAGAAAGATGGAATTTAACTGGAGCGGCAGCGTTTTAGGGTAGTTATGCAATAGCTTCACGGCCCTCATACAAAAAAGTAAGGTGGAATATTGCAATATTACGCTATTTACAACGTGCATTGGGTATGAATTGTGGATGGTGTTTACAAACTAAATAAAAAAAAATGCAAACGGAAAAGAAAAGAAAACAATTTCTTTTCATGTGAGAGCGGAAACTACTGAAAAAATACATTCACCTCGGCATAAAATGGTTAATAATATTTGGTCAGAGGAGTGGCAACAAAATAATAAAGAAAGAAAGAAAGAAAAGTTGCAGAAAGAATATCGAGAATACACGAAAGAAAGCCGCAAAGTTATGTTAGACTACACCTGCTCGAACAAGCAGACAACCGTCCGCTGTGGGGCTGCCCCTCTTCTGTCTAGGCATCGCCGGAAGGGGAAAAGGGGCGGGGAAGAGCGCGACGTGTGTGGTCCACCGCGATGCGTTGCGGACAGAAAAGCGTCCGCTAGGGACGAGAAAACATGGGGTTTGCAAGTATGCCAAAAACCGCGAGTTTTCCTTGCAAGCATCAATTCGCAAAATCGTGTGCTTTTTACACCAATTTACCGTAACTTTGATACATCCACACTATAGAAAATCCGCCAACAAAGCAAATCATTTGTCGGACAAATGGTCCCGTGTAGATATGTTCGTGTAGTGCCAAGATACGGTAAATTTTTCGATACTTGTAAGGAAAATCGGGCATACTTATAATATAATAATAATAATAATTTATTACGCACACATACAATTCATGAGAAAAATATATGCAACGTACAGTTTTGTCGAGTAAAGCAACAGTCAACAGTAGCACAAATACAAAAATGAAGAATAAATAAAGTGACACATTATACAGAAATCTATGAAGCTAAGTGCGGAGTTTCCTCAATCATAATAGAAGTTCTATGTACAAATGAATGCCTACGAACCATTTTAGTTGCTCTGGGAATAACGATCCTACTCCTGCCCCTACGGGAAGAGTAAGCAAAGGGTCTGAACTTGAACATTCTCTGCGAGCTCGCACCACATTTCCCAGCTAAAATTTTTCGTAGCATTTTCGCATCTGCTCTTTTTCTACGATTCACAAGTAAATCTAATTTCAAAGCTTCATTTCTTACACTGGGAGGGGGCGTATCAGCATATCTAAGTAAATGAGATCGCATAAAAACACGCTTGGTAAACATTCGTTGAATTCTTTCTAAGGCTAATTTGTCTCTCTGCTTGTACGGGTTAAATACAACGGAACCTGATTCGAGAATAGACCTCACATATAAACAATAAGCTAGAACAAGGATCTTTGCTTTGTGAGTTTTTAGTGTACGAAAAAGGGCAAACATCCTCTTTCGAGCCTGGTTACAAATAAACGACACATGCCTAGAAAAACTAAGATTTTCGGTAATAAAAAAGCCTAAGTCCTTAACTTCAGTTACCTTCGAAATTACAGTACCATTGCAAATATAGTCTGGTTTGGGATTTCGAGCACCAATATATAATGCTTGACACTTGTGAGGTGCCAACGGCAACTGAAAGCTAACCGACCACTCATAAACAAAGTCTATTGATTGTTGCAAGTGAACAACATCATTAGCTGATTTGATTACTCTATAAATCTTAATATCATCAGCATACATGACAAAATGAGTACCAGAATTGCGTAAAACCGAAGCAAGATCAGATGTAAAAAGAGAGAACAGAATAGGACCAAGAACTGAACCTTGGGGCACACCACTAATACAGTTCATTACTACTGAAGTGGAGTTTGCAGTTCTGACAAACATTTTTCTGTCCTCAAGCCAATTCTTGATCCATCGACACACATAATCGGGGAACCCCATACACTCTAACTTTGCAATAAGTTTCTTGTGCGAAACCCTGTCAAAAGCTTTGGCAAAATCAAAATAAACAACATCGATTTTCTCGCCATTTTCAATTGCCAGGGTCCAGTCATTTAAAGCACCAAGGAGAGCAGTTTCTCTTGATCTACTCTTAAGAAAACCATGCTGCTCAACGGGTATTAAATTGTTCTTGAGAGAAAAGTCTAATATATGCGAAACTAAGAGTTTTTCAAATATACGACAAGGAAAACTAGTAATACTTACTGGCCTATAGTTTTTTTACAGAAGAATCACTTGGCATTCCCTTAGGTAGCGGAATGACACAGGACCATTTCCAAAAGAATGGAACTTCTCCAGTCAACATAGACCTATTAAAAATTATGGACAACGGAACCGAAATAGCAGGGCCGATCTCTTTCAGAAAATGCATTGGTAAACCATCAGGTGTGCGAGAGAAAGAGACCTTCCACTTTGCAATTAATGACATAATTATTGAAGGATCAATAACAACGGGAGGAAAAGGATCCGTAATGTTAAACTGAGTATCAACCTGCTGACAACGGTTATCATCTTGAAAAAAATTAGAATGAAAATAACGAACAAAAGCATTTGCACGATCTGTATCACTGACGTGAGTTATGCCTTCTAGGTCAGTAACAATGTGGTTAACTCTAGGAGAGCGAGATGTACCATTACTAATATACTTAAACAACTGGCTAACTTGGCCTGAAGCAATGATTTTTCTTTCTACATTGCTATAGTACTTATCTGAGGCTCTTTTTAACCAGCTGCTGACTAAATTATACTTTTCTTTATGCACATCACTAATATCGATCAAGGGAAACAATCGCTCTTTCTGATTGAGCAAGTTTTCTATATGTCTCGGTATTCGAATACCACCAACGGACACTTTTTTACGAGGGATAAATGTGTACATAAGTTCGTGAATAAAACAGACAAAGAACTTGTAAAGTAATTCGGCATTAGGGTATACTCGTAGCATGTAGGGCCAATCGATATTGCATAACTCCCTTGAAATTGACAGGTAATCTGCTTTTTTAAAATCATAAGATTGTCGAATAACCTGTGTTTCAGTGGAAATACGAACGTTAAACGAAATTAGACAATGATCACATTTGTGAGGGGGAGGCAAACATTTCGGATCAAAAACAACGTCATCAGCTGTAAGAATCAAATCTAAGCAGTGATTGTTTCTTGTATTAAAATTGATTAACTGCTCAAAATTAGCTGAATTACAGAAATCTACGAACAAAGATGCTCCTGTACCATTACCCAATTTCTGTAACCAGTTAATTGACGGAAGGTTAAAATCACCAATTACTATACATGGGAAATCACAAACGACAAACTGGGCGAGATACTCTGTGAGCGAAATTACATTCTCAAGATTTGATGCAGGCTTAAAATATACTAATGTAATCCTTAATGGTTGTGACATGAATAAATCAACAGTAATTGCTTCAAACCAAATGTCATTATGCTGAGAGACAACACTAGTAACTATATTGTTCTTAACTAGCAACGCAACACCTCCACTTTTTGTAGACATTCTATCAGTACGCAGTATAGAATAGTGATCAAAGTGAGAAACAATGCTAGAATCAGTATGAGACTGTTGGAGCCAAGTTTCAGTAAGCATGAAAACTTCGGGTGAATGAGAGTCTAGTATGACCTTTACTTCTGATAACTTTTTTCTTAAAGACAATATATTGCTGTACATGAATTTAGAGGTCTTTTCACTAGCTCTCATTTTGGGACCTAGACCCGAGTTTGGTTTGGGCGGCTCGAGTTGGGATTGGTCCTCCCATAGGGTCCTCGCCTGCGTTCAACAGAGAATTCCAAAAAGTTCGGAAGACTCCGCAAGAACACATGCTCACCTCGGGATTCTCTCTCCTTTCTCTCGTGTTGCGCGTTTCGAAGATTATTCGCGCGCTCCACCCTTTCCTCAGCAGTTAGAGAAGGTCTGATGTGAACCTTCTCGAACGGCGAGTACCGGAGTTTGGGAGCACGGGATAACACCTCCTTAACTGCATCACGGCACCCAAACCGAACCTTTACAAGATGACGGCCCATTTGGAACACGTCACACACAGGATAAGCTATACCCAAGAAAGCTATCACATCTTCGACTTGGCATTTAATGGACTGAACCCTTTTTTGTGAATTTGGAATGTGTTGATTGGTGGGGAGTTGCAGACCAGAAAACACCAAACTTCGAAGGCGATAACCCTCTTCAAAGCACATACCTGCCGGGGACGGTTTCTTGTCCAACTCAGCAGTCTTATTCTTAATTTCTTCCATCATTTTCCTCATTTCGAGGATTTGGCCTTGGAGGTTGGCCTCAACTTCTTCAGCTCTGGATTTCATGACACTGAGCTGGGTGGCCAGATCCTCCTCTTTCTCATCGGCTTTCTTTTCCTGCAGATTGAAAAGCGAGACAAGGCGTTCAATTAGGACTTTCACCACAGTATTCTTTCCTTTTTTACTGAGGAGGTACAGAGCTGTAATATGGTGTCGCATTATCTCCTCTCCCTGAGGATCAGCTGTTCCAGGGCGTGAAAGGGCTAATTGTACAATGCACAGCATTGCCGCATTGCCGCATTGCCCCACAGTGACCGCAAAAGTTGCCGCATTCCCAGGAACACCGCAAAAATGGGCAAAACACCACAAAGCACAGCACGGTGACCGCACGATGACCGCAAAAAGTTTGCGTGCACCGCAAGGTGACCGCAAGAATAGGATGTATGCCGCATGGTTGCCGCAAAAACCCAGGGTATCAATCGACGTAGAGTCAATCGATGATCCACTATCACGCCTTACTCTTTTGGTTCTTCCTTTGCCCATTTGAACTTGAACATGCAGAGATCACAGATCAAAAATGGTGGTACGCGATAGGGGTACCCTCCGTGAGACAGCGTGTGACAGAGAGAGAGAGAACGCACGACGAGACAACTTAAGGGCTCACCAGAAATGTTCGGCAAAGTTGATTTCGATTTTATGCTCGCCGACAGAGCTTTTCCACAGATCTTCCAATGGTCCTAATAGCGGAGACAAGTACGCACAGTTTAAGCCGAAGATCAAAAAGATTTAGCAATAACGGAGTCCTCAAAGTCGACAAATAATGGTAGGTAGGCAGAGCGGGCCGCGAGGCAACCGCTCTGCACAGTGACAGAGACAAAACGTGTAGATATGTTCGTGTAGTGCCAAGATACGGTAAATTTTTCGATACTTGTAAGGAAAATCGGGCATACTTGCAAACCCCATTAACGCGACACAGTGGGTCGGTGGGTGAAAAGCAAAAAAATGGCACGGTGCAAAGCGCTCCGCCTGCATACAAATGACGAAAAAACGACACTTTTCGCGAAAAACGTTTTGCAACATTTTTTGGTCACAGAAAATTAGTTATAATAAAAATACGGCTGTAGGTACCAGTCCAGAACCGGCAAAGCCCCCTAGCCACATATATTTGGACCATTTTCGGTTAACAGACCATATGTTGAAAGTTTCTGGTTCTTCTGAATTTTCGCCGACCAATTTGCATACTTAGGTGGGCCATAGAGTGACCATTACGTGAAAATAGTTATATTGAAAATACTGCTGTAGATACCTGTCCGGAAACCACGTAGCCCCTAGCCACATATGTTTGGAGGATGGACCATATGTTTTCTGGTTCTTCTGAATTTCGTCGACCAATTTGCGTACTTGTGTTGCCCATCGAGTGACCATTACATAAAAATATATTGAAAAGATGCATATACATACCGGTCCAGAAATGCTATGGTTATAATTACCGGTTATAATATGCTTTATAGTTAATACTATGGGGATGCTGTGTGATATGATCCCTGTGTTCTGTGTGGTGTAGCGGAATGTTGTGATGTAGATACAGTAACAGAACACAATATGCATATCATAATTGGGCCACAGGGGAAGTCAGAGATGTTACTACTAGGTGAAGATAATAGTAGTTAGATACTTGGTTGTCTCATTGCAAGCAACGCTCTGACGTGAGAGTCGCGGCTAGGCCACGCCTCTCAGCGCCAAGCATACTAGAGTGAAGATGAGAGATAGTATGCCGTAACAGAACAATTCGCATACTTAAATGACAGAAATAAAAAATGACATGCTACAGTACCAGTATACTTTTGATCGGTTGAGTCCGTTTATGAATGTTTTATCGCTAGGCTAAAGTATTGAACCTTGAATCACTTAGAATTTGAAGAAAGTATGTGACATGTCGAGGGACACTGAAAAAACAATCGCACATTATAATTACGAAACAAATTACTCTTGGAAAATTAAGGCCACCTGTAAAAAAGCATAAAATACTATCCCGATATCTTTACAAAATACCAACCACTTCTAGATCGTGACATGACACGGTACTTACATATGATTCCCAATCTATCTATGTTCCTTATTGGAGAAACACTCATCCACCTTCATAGCGTAGGCCCAAATTTACGCTGAGCCTGAGCACTCTCTCCTTGCATGACAATTCACTAAGAGCCGATGAGTTGCGCGCCGCACCATTTCGGGTTACAAAGTGCGCGCCGCAAAGAAATGCGTCTCAAAACGCGCGCCGCAACGAAATGGGTCACAAAATGCGCGCCGAATAGAAATGGGGCCGTCTCAAAATGCGCGCCGCAACGAAATGGGTCTCAAAATGCGCGCCGAATAGAAATGGGGCGCAAAATGTGCGCCGGTCCGGTGCAGGAAACACTTTTCGTGCTTGCGTCCCGCACTATTTCCGCACCGTTTCCTCACCTTTTCGGCAACGTTTTTGAAAGCGCTCGAAGAGTCCACCTGCAGTCGTTATACTGATGTTTTTGCGCATGAACAGCCCTCATATGTGTCGCGTAGTCGAGCGGACTTGGGTCAGGCTCGAGATAAACAATATATTTTTATACTTTAGTATAATAGTACAATATTTTAGTACAAAAGTTTAGGATAAAAGTATAATATTTTAGTATAAACTGTTGCGGCGCGCAACTCTTGAGTATTGCACAGGCAAAAAAAAATCCTCTTTCGGCCGATTAGTATATTAGTACGACTTATTTGTGCAGTACATCGGACAACGAAATTCAAGAGTTGCGCGCCACAATAGTTTGGGGGTGTTTCGCGCAAAAGAATTTGCTGCGCGCGGAACACGTTTTTTTTCGCCGTTTGCCGTTTTGGTGCGGGTTTTGGTGCGTAAACCTGCTACACCGCCGGAAGTAAATACTCGGCGGAACATGTGCCAATTGCCTCCGCATTTGCGTGCAATGGAGCAAAAGGCAACCGCGTTGCACAAAAGCTCCACCTCAATGGAATCGATTAACAGCGTCAGTGATTCTCAGGTGGGAATTGTCGCTTTTTTTTTGTAAATATGCACTCCTTGCACTCCATAACTTTTTGTTTATGTTAACCCTATTATTAAATAAACATTGTACAATGTCGTACGTTAGAATAATATTTAAGCATTTTAATATATTATTACAAGCAAGTGCAAATCCATGCGCTTATTATGTTCAACTTACTATATTCCATTATTTGTGAGAACCTGCTGTACGACGCTATTGCGGTCTATTTTTCTTTAACATATTCTTGCCGTGTTCAGCTGGTCTTCGGGCGGATCAGCCCAGCTGGGAGCACCCCCAGTGTAGTGTAGAGTCTTCCCATGCGCTCAGGTAAGGTTGACAGCTTAATATCACGTTAGTACCGATAATTCGCTGTCCTGTGCACGCATAAACATAAAATTGATCACGAGCGGATCTAGTTTCGCCAATAAATTCATAGCTAGCTGCAGTCGGAATGCGGTTCGCTGTCAGAATTTCGAAAACTGAGGCTACGCCTTAAAAAAATCTGATATAACTATGTTCACATGGGCCTAAGCAGTAGTAAGGTGTAAGCAGATCAAAGGATAATCATATACAAATCCATACACTGTTTTTCTTTTGTGCAACTGGCGCTTCACGACGGTCCAGATAAATCGGTCCCCCTGAATAAAATAAACAAACTGACGACCTATTATAAAATTGTATTCCCGTATATCTCAGCATTTTGCCAATATTTTGGTAGCAGGGGTTTTCGGTCAAGTTAGTTGAGTTGAGACCAGTTATTTCTTATTAGGAGTAGAAAATTGAACAATGATTGATAATGTCGGATGAGGCGTGTGAGAAGTCTTTTAAAGGGATCAGCTCACCTTAAATTGTGTCTGTATTTTTTTGTTTCTTTATTTTCTATAAGGGATAGTAAAAATTTGGAATAAAAAAGTAGTGTTCAATTTCAATAACTCACGAAGATATTGGGTGATAAAGTGGTGGATTGATCGGGCCGAAATGCAAAAAGGGCAATTGTCCTGCCATAGGATAATTGCCCTTTTTGCATTTCGGCCCGATCAATCCACCACTTTATCACCCAATATCTTCATGAGTATTGAAATTGAACACTACTTTTTCTATTACAAATTTTTATTATCCCTTATAGAAAATAAAGAAACAAAAAAAAAAACAGACACAATTTAAGGTGAGCTGATCCCTTTAAGTGCTAGGTTTTTAAATATTTAGGGCCCTAGACGGCAAACAAATCCACTTTCTGGATTTCTGGCGCCCTGAAGAGCCTCCAACGGAAATTGGAGCAGGTAATTTACTGCAATCTATCAACTGAAATCCTACATTGCGTATTCAATTAAAGTATGGAATTTTTGTAAATTTGTGTGTATTATGGGGTTTCGTGCCTTTTAATTTTTCTCAGTGCAGCAAAGTTCCGGACTACCGGCTTCACATGGAAGATGTTGATCTTTTTGGTAGGAATACATAGCGCTACATGTACAAATAACACTAACCACAAACTGTATTCTTTCAGGAGCATCTTTGGTGGATATTCGCTGCCATGGATCAATGCACGCTGCACGAACGCTGTGAGTGAGTTTTTGAGTGAGCATAGTGAGTAGAATGCCGTTTTCTCTGCATTCTGGTATTAGTCAATTGACCCAGTCGCTACATGTTACGCCTAATGTGCGACAGAACATGGAACACCTTTAGTTCGTGTTTGTTTTTACTCTCTTAAACTAGTCTCTACCAGTGTCTGGTACGTTTGTCAAGGGTCCCCCAAGCCAGGGTAACACATTCTTCGTCATAAGGATGTTCCCTATTCATTTTATTTTATTTTTGTAGATTTCCTTGCATCTAACTTTGCCGTTCTTTTTTTCTTAATGAATACTTCTCGTTTTCTGTAATGGGTTGTATGTTTACATTTTTTATCAGTTATTATATCCTTTTTTCTTAATGAATACTTCTCGTTTTCTGTAATGGGTTGTATGTTTACATTTTTATCGGTTATTATATCACAATGTTGATCTATGTATGTGAAACTGGTCGGAATCGGAACCCGGAACTGTGGGGTGACCAATGGCTACCGGTGAGGATTTAATAACGGAATATAAAGCAAGTCGGTTTCTTACCTCGCCTTTTATAGTTACTTGCTTCTTATCCTAGATGAGTGAGTGCCAGTTCTGAAACACATATTTTAGTCATTCACTATTCGGCTGGTTTGATGGTATAATTCGTGCTAACTTCGTCATGCGTTTTCGGTTATTTATAAGAATATAACACAATTTTAACCGCCTAAAATTATACACCTTATTAATACATTAGAGACACTCGCTCCACGCTATACGCGGAAAGAATCTAACAAATTTGGTTTTCAAATGTTTATTTCGTTTTCTAAGTTTATCTGGCAAATGTTTTATTAAGGGAATCGTCAAAACACGACGGCGTGCACGTAGCCTGCATACCCGTGCAAAGTTTTCTACAGCGACTGTACCGATGGCGCTCTACATGAGGACCTATTATGGACAAATGTGAGTTTCTTTACCTCCCTCATACTTTTTATAGTGATGATGATATGGTGATGCTACTGAAACCTTATTGTATTTAATTCAGGTACTGTACAATTAGGTAGATTTGATCCGGTTACCTGGTTAGGATGTGTTTCGAGGTTACTCTGCGCAAATATGACAATGATGTACGCTGAGTTTAACTTGAATATAGCTTTCATAGTACGATTACACGCACTGCCTTCTAATTAGAGGTAAGGAAAAAATCTTGTGAAAAACAACGGTTAAGATTTGTGAAAAATGTTTCCAAACAAAATTGCACCGTAAGTTTAGTGACGAATCGCATAAATAATATTGTTGTCTTACATTTAAAAGAAAGCTTTTCGGTTTTCCCAAGTTCTACAAATATATCTCACGTTTTACGTGCCACTAACAATACAGTAGCTAAGGTGCAGTTAGAAAACACTCTTGCATAAGCAGACGGACTGTTGTAAACGAAATTGAGTAAAGTCGTAAGATGCAACAAGTCAAAGTCAATACCAGCTTGAAATATCCAATAGCAATTATAATTGTAATATTCCAGGTACTACATACACCAGCAGAAGTCAATTCATATGAAGTAACAACGGACATTCTTGGTTGTCGGTACTGAAAACAATAAAATAATAGATTAATATTAATGCTTGGTTCAGCACTACCTAAGATAACCTGGTATTTGATACCGCAGCCGCACTACCTGCCTTCATGCCCTGCATTGTGCAGTGCAGTAATACAGTTACAGTACCACACAAATAAAATTAAATATAACAACCACCTTCTCCCTTCATACGGTTTATTTTGCGAAATGCTAAAACAAACACAAAAATACAAAGAATCGTACGCTAATTTATTTCATTAATTAATAAACTAATAAGCGAATAAGACTATTTATCGTTGTGAAGTATAGTGGGCGGTACACATAGGAGGACGGAAATGGTGTATAATTTCTCGCAAAAAGAAGTACACACACTACAAGAATTAATAACAAGGCACTATTAATAAATTTACCATGATTTCGCAGGTAAGCAAAGTTCACGAAACACTATCAAGACGTTCGGTAAAAATAGGACGGGCAGGGATAGGGGCACCCAGCAAGGCACCCCGTACGTATCATCTTACAGTATAGTACTGCACTCACAACTCACTCAGTTTATATACATTTTTATGCACTCCATGATATGTTATATTGGTTGAAAGGAGCAAAAAAATAAAAGACTAATTACACAACATCACCCCCACAGTGCCCGAAGGTAAAGTGGATATCGCAGAGGACGGGAAACACCTCGTCCTCCATCAGATCACAGCATCCTCGGTACAGCTCATGCAAAAAAAAGCGTAAGCGTAGCTTCTTATACAAAATACAACTTATTTGTTACAAAGACAGAATCAAATAATATAACTGGTGGTTACGGCGAATGAAGTCCAGAATAAAAACTGAAATGTCGCGGGACAAACGGCTGCGGTCGCGAACCGTTGGTGTTCGGATGTCGTGGTACCGTCGCCGCGTGGCGAACGTTTCATTGAGCGCCTGCAAATTAATAAATGAATAATACTACTTGCAAATAACGTTTTAAGTTTTAAGTCATAACGCCGTGGAATTGCATATTACCTCTCAGAACAACCTTCAAAATTCCTTCGCTGAGCATATGCAGTATGTCGGGACGATTTGTTGTTGGGTGGAACGGCAGGGAGCACCAAATACCATTCCGCAAAGCTGCCAAGCCTAAAACTGAAACAGTAAAACTTACTCGAGACGTAACAACTATGTATTTATGGGAAGATATTGATAAATAACAGTAAGCTGTAAAAAGCAAGCATATTTGATTGCAAGTATCAGCGAAAAACGAAGACGCTTAATAGACGGAACGCGAGGTAACGGAATCGTTGAGATTGAACCTATCGGCATGGATTCGTAATCAGCATGAAAAACTCTACCAAAAAAAAGCTTTTTGCGATGTCGTATCATCGTTCTCCGGCAAGCTACAATTTGCAAAAACGCCACAATGGTTAAAACAACAAATTATAGTTAAGAAAAAACATTTACTAATTACTAAATGACTGTAAAACATAAAGGTTGTTAGTCTACCTGTGTTGGTGACTGCGACTGCCCTCGTCTTCTCTCTGGTAATATTCCGCCTCACACAAAATTCCTCTAATTCTTCAGATCTTTGTGGCACATCCAATCGACTAGATTCACTGCTTGTCGATTCAGTAGTGAATTTGTCACTTCCTGAGCATTCACCATTGCGCATAGACGGTTCCACTTCAGGCACAACCGGTAACGAATTAACAGAATGGACCGGTACCAGGGCAGCCGATACTCCTTCCGACTGGCAACCTCCAGGGACAGACGTCGCAACTTCTTGTGAAAGGGACAGTAGGGTAGCCACTTCTTCTGACAGACGAATACAAGAGTAGGTTCCGGGGTACGAGTAGTCTCAGGCAAAGGAGTTTGTCCGTAAAGAAGGTTCCGCCGAGGAAGAGGTATCTTTTCACAAGTGGCAAAAGTACGTGGTTGTCCAACAAACATGGCAACTGGCTCACATATTTAGCATCGATTACTGCTCTCCGTATCACTGTGACCTAAAAATGAAACTGAAGTAACTGAAATATATTTTCCAAAAATATATACGAAAAAGTTTTCCATTAAATAAACAGTAATAGTGAAATTCACTTGAAAACTACTGGTAAATTGACAACTGACCAATCAAGATCTTCCCAATTAGCAGCATTTAAAACTAGGCGGAATGTAACGGAACTATGAAGGAAACGTCCAACTAACTAAGATGATATTCCCTAAAAAAGGAAACTAACCAGATTCTCCTCTTAATTGGACGGCTGTTGTCGGTTGATTTGATCCAGAGGGAGAAGAGTACAGCTCTACACGCCTCCGGAACTACATCCGATTCTACTTGTGGAGAATTAGGAGACACTCTTAAATAAAACATACATTCATAACAAAAATTTTACCGTGCCAAAAACAAATACACATCAATTCAGAGAAAAAGGGTACACGTAAGTTGAGATGTTCACTAATTGTAAGACAATAGATAATTGTTTATAAATCCTTACGTTGTCGTTGTTGCTGGGCGCAGGTGCATCAGTATGGTCCAGGTAAATCGGCCCCTGAATGAAGTAAATATATTGTGTTATTAGCTATAAATATAGTCAAATTGCTCGACAATCGTTTTCTTATTTAATAATAATTGCGGATTATAATATGCCAACCATTACCTAATGCAGAATAACTAAACAAATCTATTACTGTAAGATCACAAGAAAACACTATTTTGCTATCATAATATTCCGGTAGAATATCCGGACTCTCCAGATTCGTTGCTTGCAGAATCAGGCACTACGCAAATTGAATAATGTTGTTTTTATTGCGATGTAACAGTCGGTTTTTGAAACGTATTTGGATTGCATTCCCACACGTTACACTAAAAATCGAGCAGTATACTATACGGTACATGCGCAATAATTTGCGTACACTACATCGGAATAAGGCGTCCGGTATACGTTTCAAAACCGGGTGTCATGCCGCTTTAATACGAAAATATTCTACTTGCATACAGCCTGATTAAACCTGCAGCAGTATACGATATCTCGGAGCGTGCCGATATTATACTTGGCTACAATCGCACAAATACGTTTCCATGTGTAAAACTCGTATGGAGAACCTGAATATTATGGTAAAATAGTAGCTTTCAAGCGTATTTCTAGTAATGCAGTCCTAACAACGAGTACTGTATACAGTTTCTCCTCATCCTCATCCGCAAGTGCGCATACCTTGAAATTTTCAAATGCTGCTCTCGCACAAGTTTCACAAACAACGTAAGATATCGCTTTAAAGTTCTCAACTTAAAACTCAAAATAACATAACATAACATAACATTTATTACGAACATAAAATGTCGCACAAGTTTTGTAAAGGCAATACCAAAATAAATAACTATGAAACGTGAAAACCCTTACCCCAGACAAGTTCAGCAGCGCCGATACTGCATGTAGCTCCGCGCTCGTGCGCTCTTCACACGCCACCTGAAATATTCGGGTCAGTGTCACAGGAAAAGTTTTCCTCAATTACTTGTGTCGAAGGTTATTAAATAACACCACAGGGTGTGCACGTGTGCATCACAACGAAGTGATGAAAAGAAAGAAGAAATTAGTATTTATAAATAGTGTGAAAGCTACATTCCATAACACCAAAAACTCGAAGAGTTATTCCCCGAAACTGTTCCACCAGCTACTACAGTGAGAAACGTCAAAATATGTTTTCCGGATTATGTCCGTCCATATTGATTCTCACATAATAATGTTAAAATTAATGTTGAATTGAATGGTGCGGAAAAAAAACATGAAAACTAACCGCCTGAAACTTCATCGTGAAATGCGAAACTTAGATGGTGTGCGGCGAAAAAAAAGAGCTTACACTACATCACACGGCGCAACTCGCCCATCGCCAAACGCAAGCCAGGTCTCACTCTTATATTGTTAACATTCAGGCTCGATGCTCGTAATTAAGCACAAAAAGACTACTTACACAACATCACCCCACGGTGCCCGAAGGTAAAGTGGATATCGCTGAGGACGGGAAACACCTCGTCCTCCATCAGAACACCAGCATCCACGGTATAGCAGCAATCCACTCGCACGGTGGATGCGGAGGTCTGCAACGAGGACCCTAAAAATCTCATCGACTCATCGAGGACTCTATGACGTCAAGAAAAGTCGACGTGCAAACTTCATAGTAGTCCAAAAGTAGTGATGCAAATAAACTTCAATGATGAAGTCAAGCGTGCGTTAGAGATAGAAGCTACCAATGTACTCTAAAGAGACGGTTTTGTCTGCCCGGGGCAGTAGTCGAACCGAAGAGACGCAGTGTCTGTGCTCATATTGAGACATCGACTTAGACGCTGTGCCCCTGCCCCCCCCCCTTATTACCTGAATTTGCAAAAATAGTTTATAACAACTTCAAGACAATTTATTCCAATTAAATATACCTGTTGCCCACTTAGTGCTGCTCTCTCAGAGTACGCGGGTGAGGCTGGCGACCAATACGAAAATATTCTACTTGCATACAGCCTGATTAAACCTGCATCAGTATATGATATCTCGGAGCGTGCCGATATTATAATTGGCTACAATCGCACAAATACGTTTCCATGTGTAAAACTCGTATGGAGAACCTGAATATTATGGTAAAATAGTAGCTTTCAAGCGTATTTCTAGTAATGCAGTCCTAACAACGAGTACTGTATACAGTTTCTCCTCATCCTCATCCGCAAGTGCGCATACCTTGGAATTTTTGAATGCTGCCCTCGCACAAGTTTCACAAACAACGTGAGATATCGCTTCAAAGTTCTCAACTCGCTAGTAAGTACCTTACTAGCGAGCCTGACGACCAGCCGACCTCTTTGTGTCGATGTTCTAAAACATAGATACTTGAAAATCTCGACATATACAAGAGAGGCGAACACTATCAATGTGACAGGAAGATAATTGTGATAACAAAAATATACCGCGTTGCACAACGTGTTCGTCGGCGCTCCTGAAGTTCGTCGTCTGCGTGTGAACCCCAGATGCGCCCTAGAATAAAAAGTGAAATACCTTTTAATAATAAATCTTTATTGGTCGATGGATAAGGCAAAGAAAAATGAGGCAAAAACGTGAATTTTGTAAAGATCAAAAGGAACCTTACCAATGCAAAAGTTCGAGAATTCGCCCTCACCCTGATTCAGTTTCTGATTAGTAATTTGACGTGGAGAGACTGAATACGCCCTCTTGGTGATAGCAATATATCGTCGGCGATACATACTACGGCTCAGGTCCATGTTAACATAGTTATAATCAGGTATTTTTATGGCATAGAATCAGATTATGGGAATTCTGACAGCGAACGGCATTCCTACTGTGGCGAGTTATGAATTTATGGATCCATTCGTGATCAATTTTATGTGTATGCGTGCCCAGGACAGCGCGTTATCGGTACCAATGTGATATTAAGCAGCAAATCTTACCTGAGCGCATAGAAAGACTCCGCTCTGCGGTGCTCCCAGCTGGGGCAATCCTCCCGAAGACCGGCTAAATAAGGAAATAATCTGTTAAGGGAGAATATACAAAAGTGGCATGCAGCAGGTTCACACACAGGCAGGCCTCGCACCTAATGGAATATACTAGGTTGAAGATGACAAGCGCATGTATTTATTTGAACTTGCTTGCAATATTATATTTAAATGCAACATTAAAATAGTATTCTATCGTACGTTTTGTACAATGTTTATTTAATAATAGAGTAAACATAAATAAAAAATTGCAAGGAATACATTTACAAAAAAAGCAATAGTATCCACCTGAGAACCACTGACACTGTTTATCGATTCCATTAGGTGGGGCTCGTGTGCAACACGGAACACACTTCTTCCTAATTGCTATATTGGACGGGACCAAAGATGTTCCAAACCCTAGTGTTATACCGCTTTAAATACACTTACGTTTTCAATTATTCACTTCGAGGGATGGCAGAAGCGATCGACACTTCGTCACATCTTTCCGGCTTGCTGGAGGTCCCGATGCTCAAAAAACACACGCTCACCACCTGAAAAGAAAATTTTAAAAGTTTATTTTCAGCAAAATGACCAAACAAGCTAAACATATCAATCACATAAGTACTTTGAACTTTCCGAAATATGTATCACAAAACCCCTACACGCTCGCAATCCTCTATCAACAAGTTATATTATATCTATAATATATTATATATATATATATATATATATATATATATATATATATATATATTTGAAACCGAATCTGTGATTTATTTGATGTAACAGGTGGACGCTGGCCAGCAATTACTAAAAAGCGGCTAGCTCTTTTTGCTTCTTTGAAGGGGAGAAAAAAGGGTTTTTGACACAAAAAACGACCACACTCTGGTCCTCAACCGCACAGCGCATCAATAAGAAGGGGGAAGGCGGCTGGGTACGCGGTGCTCTGCGCACGCGCGAAAGAAGCAATTCGACCCCGCTTAGCACAAAGGCACACGAATTGGGTTATTTGAGATACGTTTCAGGAACCACCATTGTATCGCTTTAATCAAACAAGCCGGAACAATCAGTCAAATAAACTAATAACCAATAAAGCCCACCTCTGCGAGGCCATTGGCAGATTCCATTGAAGTGGAACTTTTGGGGGCCGTTGACTCCTGGCAGGTGCGGACGCAATTGGCAATGCACCTTCGCCGGCGGGCTCCCTACTGAAATAAACAGTTGTGTTTCAGAAAAACGCAAGAAATGCATTGGAATTTTACAGTTCCTAGAAAGTGATATGACTACTGACATTCTTCCTTCTCAACAATACAAAACAATTTTGAAATCATAATCAATTATGCCCACCTGAGCGCATGGAAATACTCCACTCTGCTGATGCTCCCAGCTGGGGAGGTTCGCAACAAGAACGGCTAAAACGGAAAGAATCTGTTAAGAAATAATACACAACAATAGCATGCAGCAGGTTCCCACACAGACAGGTTCTCACATGTAGTGGAATACACTAAGTTGAACATAATAAGCGCATGCATTTGCACTTGCTCGCAGTATTATACTAAAATGCAACATTAAAATATTATTCCATCGTATGATTTTGTACACTGTTTATTTAATAACAGGGTGAACATAAACAAAAATATAAAGAGCAAGGAATACATCTACAAAAAAAGCAATAATACCCACCTGAGAATCACTGACGCTGTTAATCGATTCCATTGAGGTGGATCTTGTAAGCAGCTTGGTTGCCTTTTGCTCCATTGCACGCAAATGCGGAGGCAATTGGCAATGTTCCTCCGCGGATTTATTTCCGGCGGTGTACCGGTGATCCACCTAAATTTTCTTCAAATAAAACGGCTCTCACTGATGTGCTAGACTTTTGTGACCAGACTGGAGTCCCAACACTGTTCCACTACTTAAGGCCTCCCGGCCCATTGAAGTTGCCTTGCTTTATACGCTCACGAATACACCATTGGAACGACCGTGTTTCCACAATTGCTCTTTCCACACAACATGTAAACACGGAACACACTTCTTCCTAATTGCTCTATTGGACGGGACAAAAAGCCAAAGACGCTCCAAAACCAAATGTTATACCGCTTTAAATACACTTACGTTTCCAAGTATCCACTTCGACGGCTGGCAGAAGCGAACGGTCGTGCCTTTCCGGTTTTCTGGAGGTCCCGATGCTCAAAAGGCACAGGCTCACCACCTAAATAAGAAAATTTTAAAAGTTTTTTTTTCAGTAAAATGACCAAACAGCTAAACATATCAATCGCAGAAGTACCTTGAACTTTCCGAAATATGTATACCAAAACCCCTACACGCTCGCAATCCTCTATCGACAAGCTATATTATATATAATAGATTATATCTATTTGAAACCGAAATGTGCTTTATTCGATGTAACAGGTGGACGCTGGCCAGCAATTGCTAAAAAGGCTAGCTCTGTTTGCTTCTTTGAAGGGGAGAAAAAGGGTTTTTGACAAGAAAGCGACCACACTCTGGTCCTCAACCGCACAGCGCACCAAAAAGAAGGGGCGAAGGCTGCTGGGTACGCGGTGCTCTGCGCACGCGCGAACGAAGCAATTCGACCCCGCTTAGCACAAAGGCACACGAATTGGGTTATTTGAGATACGTAAACCACCATTGTATCGCTTTAACCAAACAAGCCGAAACAATCTGTCAAATAAACATCACCCTCACAGTGTCCGAAGGCAAAGTGGATGTCGCTGAGGACGGCAAACACCTCGTCCTCCTGCAGAACACAGCAGCAATCCACTTGCACGGTGGATGCGGTGATACAACAACATCGAGCACCCTAAAAATGATTGTATGGTACTTTTCGTTCTCTCTCTGTCTCACAGCCTCTCTGTCCTCGCTCGCTCTCTCTTCCTCCGACTTCTCTCTCCGTTTCTCACAATCATCACACTCCACTTCTCTTTTTAACGAAGTAATGATGAGAATCGACTCTCCAGCGGCTGTTTGCTGGAGATTCGCTTTTCATCACTACTTTAGCTCTACGATGAAATTTGCACGTCGACTTGTATTTGACGTCATAAATTCTGAAGCAGAAGCGAATTGACTTCAATGGGGGAGGTGAACTGGGCATACAACTTGGACAGTTCAATTCGCTTCTGTTTCAGAATCTATGACGTCAAGGATAAGTCGACGTGCAAACTTCATCGTAGTTCAAAAGTAGTGGTGCAAATGATCTTCAATGATGAAGTCAAGCGTGCATTAGAGATAGAAGCTACCAATGTGCGCTAAAGAGAATGCTTTGTCTGCCCGGGGCAGGAGTGGGGCATCGTACTTCGTTATGGGAAACAGCGCCACTTTTACACTCTCGTACACAACCTTTATGCTATGATCACGAGTAAATAAACTAGCCTGCCATCGACATTTCCTTCAAGATATGCTCCAGCTTTTCCCGCACTTCACAAGATACGTGGTACTGCTCGGATTTGCCCTCACGTATTATGGGAGCTTTCTCTTCGAGGATCCTTAAATGATTTAATGATTAGTTATCTAGTTTTAATTTCTTAAACATCAAAACCCTTTCAAGACTAGGCAGGTAAACTCTTCGAATACTAACCAGTATAGTTTGATACCCAAAAAGAAATCAAACGAAATCATGCACAAAATCACAAATAAACCATACGGGGTTACAGAATACAGAACATAAGTATAGTTGGTGCACCTTATGTATTTGCATGAAACCTAGTTCCGCCTATTAAACTAAAATTACTATCACTCTTCTAGGTTATGGGGTTTCCAAGTATGGCGAAAGTTTACAGTATTTTGGAACCACCAACCACACGAAAATATTTTTTTTTAATTTTTCATATTATATATGCAAAGTTCGTGCATAAATACGGTAGTATTGACAGTGTACTTGGAAACCCCATAAATAACTAGGACTCGATAAAAAAATGGACCGTTTAATTTGCTCGCCATAAAGTGCTGCTGCTCCGAGCTTAGCGATGGTGTCGTCTTCAGCAAATTCGTGCGCTCCTCAAAGCGCTAAAACAAAAGTTTTTGTAATAGGATTAAAAAGCTACTAAGGTACAGAGTCCAAACAGTCCTTGACGACCTTATCCATTCCTTATATATTTCAGCTATCCACTACGCGTTTCAAACCCGGGCGGTATTTCGACTTAACGGCCATTCCTTATCTATTTGATCGTAAGCTAAAAGTGGAAGGCCGATAATCATAGATTAACAGAGAACATATTATGTCAATTAACGTAGTACTTCTGGATAATATTGATAAATAAAATCTAAGGCCATAGCAGGAACAAAAGACGGATAATAGAGTAAAAAAAAGAAATGCCTGCTTTTTGGGTGACTGCTAGCTAACCTAAACAAAGGTGGCATGCTAGGAAGAACTTTGTAGTTTGTATTATAACGGGTATCATATGTATACGTGGTGTCACCTACAGGAGAGACGAACAACATATTTCAAGGGCAGACAAAATTGCAATAATTCGAATTCGGGACAAATTTTCGATAAACACGAATATAAATTTGCCTGACCATGTTTTTTTTCACGAATATTAGTTTGCCTGACAAACAACTCTTTTAAAAGGAAAACATTATTATTTGGCCCACCTTTACTGATCGAGTGTCCGTGCTGCGCGGCAGGATCGAGTGCCCGCGCTGTCTGCAGTACAGCGGAGTGGGAAGCCCTGTCGTACGGGTATACATGACCCCGTTGTATGCTCTAAATAAAACAACTCTTATTTCATTACATGTTTTTCATGTAAATATAAGCAAAGATAAATATATAAAAAAGAGGTTCAGTCACGTGGAGTTATTCAGTGATCAAAAACAATTGTTCCTAAATCGAGAAAAGTCGAGGTATTAACTTTCGGATTTGGAAACGACTATCTGACAACGCATTCTTAAGTATGTATGCTGAACCAGCCACATAATTGAGAACTTTGTTCTCTTTAATGTCACGTTATTCACACGTCCTTTCCTCGTAACTTTTACGGTAAGAAATGCTCAAACAAAGGTCTGTGCTCCCTATCCGGTGCTAATTCTAGAAAAGCAGTCCTACCAAAATCTTGGATTTAACTCACACTGAGGCATCGCGGTCATCACCGGTTTCGTCGATCTGGGCGACCATGAATTTTACCTGAAACACCGGTAGTGAATCATCACCACTCTGGCGTCCACCTGAGACATCTGAGCCATGTTTCCGGCGGATCTCACTTCATTCAACACCCGAAGGCACAATCGTAAACATCATAAGTAACAACCCAACATGTTCACGCTAACTATTGTTGACTCGAGATTCAAGCTCAAACGATAACCAGTCGGTGGGTAACAATAAAAAGGTTAAAGGTTAAAGCTCGGACTGTTCTTCAGTGCCCCGAAGGGGTCCCTGCAGTCCGCTCTGGTCTACCGAAGAAGTGTGCTACAGAGAATAGGCCATCTTTGATTACGGAATGGGTGGCCAGCCCTGATCCAAGAAACCTTCCCAAGTTTTCACCTGGTACCGTTTTTACCACCCGGACGGTGCAACCAGCCGCGGGAATTGAACCCCGGTCGTGTGTGTGGTGAGTAGCAGCGCTAGCCACTACACCACCGGCTGGTAAATATGTACACAATTGTTGTGCGTTCGACCGTCGACCGAAACTATCTACTGCTTACTATTGTCAAAGCTGTTTGCTGGAGATTCGCTTTTCATCATTACTTTAGCTCTACGATGAAATTTGCACGTCGACTTCTATTTGACGTCATAAATTCTGCAGCAGAAGCGAATTGACTTCAATGGGGGAGGTGAACTGGGCATACAACTTGGACAGTTCAATTCGCTTCTGTTTCAGAATCTATGACGTCAAGGATAAGTCGACGTGCAAACTTCATCGTAGTTCAAAAGTAGTGATGCAAATGATCTTCAATGATGAAGTCAAGCGTGCATTAGAGATAGAAGCTACCAATGTACTCTAAAGAGAATGCTTTGTCTGCCCGGGGCAGGAGTGGGGCATCGTACTTCGTTATGGGAAACAGCGCCACTTTTACACTCTCGTACACAACCTTTATGCTATGATCACGAGTAAATAAACTAGCCTGCCATCGACATTTCCTTCAAGATATGCCCCAGCTTTTCCCGCACTTCACAAGATACGTGGTACTGCTCGGATTTGCCCTCACGTATTATGGGAGCTTTCTCTTCGAGGATCCTTGAATGATTTAATGATTAGTTATCTAGCTTTAATTTCTTAAACATCAAAACCCTTTCAAGACTAGGCAGGTAAACTCTTCGAATACTAACCAGTATAGTTTGATACCCAAAAAGAAATCAAACGAAATCATGCACAAAATCACAAATAAACCATACGGGGTTACAGAATACAGAACATAAGTATAGTTTGCAACTTATGTATTTGCATGAAACCTAGTTCCGCCTATTAAACTAAAATTACTATCACTCTTCTAGGTTATGGGGTTTCCAAGTATGGCGAAATTTACAGTATTTTGGAACCACCAACCACATGAAAATATTTTTTTAATTTTTCATATTATATATGCAAATTTCGTGCATAAATGCGGTAGTATTGACAGGGTACTTGGAAACCCCCATAAATAACTGGGACTCGATAAAAAAATGACAACCGACCGTTTAATTTGCTCGTCCATAAACTGCTGCTGCTCCGAGCTTAGCGATGGTGTCGTCTTCAGCAAATTCGTGCGCTCCTCAAAGCGCTAAAACAAAAGTTTTTGTAATAGGATTAAAAAGGTACTAAGGTACAGAGTCCAAACACCTTGACGGCCTTATCCATTCCTTATATATTTCAGTTATCCACTACGCGTTTCGAAAACCGGACGGTTTTTCGACTTAACGGCCATGCCTTATATATTTGATCGTAAGCTAACAGTGGAAGGCCGATAATCATATATGAACAGAGAACATATTATGTATATTAACGTAGTACTTCTGGATAATATTGATAAATAAAATCTAAGGCCATAGCAGGAACAAAAGACGGATAATAGAGTAAAAAAAGAAATGCCTGCTTTTTGGGTGACTGCTAGCTAACCTAAACAAAGGTGGCATGCTAGGAAGAACTTTGTAGTTTGTATTATAACGGATATCATATGTATACGTGGTGTCAACTACAGGAGAAAACGACGAACAACATATTTCATGGGCAGACAAAATTGCAATAATTCGAATTCGGGACAAATTTTCGATAAACACGAATATAAATTTGCCTGACAATGTTTTTTCACGAATATTAGTTTGCCTGACAAACAACGCTTTTAAAAGGAAAACAGAAATATTTGGCCTACCTTTACTGATTGAGTGTCCGTGCTCGCGGCAGGATCGAGTGCCCGCGCTGCGCGGCAGATCGAGTGCCCGCGCCGCGCAGCAGGATCGAGTGCCCGCGCTGTCTGCAGTATAGCGGAGTGGGAAGCCCTGTCGTACAGCTATACATGACCCCGATGTATGCTCTAAATAAAACAACTCTTATTTCATTACCTGTTTTTCATGTAAATGTAAGCAAAGATAAATATATAAAAAAGAGGTTCAGTCACATGGAGTTCTTCAGTGATCAAAAACAATTGTTCCTAATCGAGAAAAGTCGAGGTATCGGATTTGGAAACGACTATCTGACCAAGCATTCTTAAGTATGTATGCTGAACCAGCCACATAATTGAGAACTTTCTTCGCTTTATCACGTTAGTCACACGTTCTTTCCACGTAACTTTTACGGTAAGAAATGCTCAAACAAATGTCTGTGCTCCCTGTCCGGTCTAATTCTAGAAAAGCAGTCCTATCAAACCTTGGATGCAACTTACACTGAGGCATCGCGGTCCATTCTCCCTCGCTTGTTTCACGACATCACCGGTTTCGTCGATCTGGGCGACCATGAATTTTACCTGAATCACCGGTAGTAAATCATCACCACTCTGGTGTCCACCTGATTGTGAGACATCTGAGCCATGGTTCCGGCGGATCTCACTTCAGTCAACACCCGAAGGCACAATCGTAAACATCATAAGTAACAACCCAACATGTTCACGCTAACTATTGTTGACTCGAGATTCAAGCTCAAACGATAACCAGTCGGTGGGTAACAATAAAAAAGGTTAAAGGTTAAAGCTCGGACTGTTCTTCAGTGCCCCGAAGGGGTCCCTGCAGTCCGCTCTGGTCTACCGAAGAAGTGTGCTCCAGAGAATAGGCCATCTTTGATTACGGAATGGGTGGCCAGCCCTGATCCAAGAAACCTTCCCAAGTTTTCACCTGGTACCGTTTTTACCACCCGGTCGGTGCAACCAGCCGCGGGAATTGAACCCCGGTCGTGTGTGTGGTGAGTAGCAGCGCTAACCACTACACCACCGGCTGGTAAATATGTACACAATTGTTGTGCGTTCGACCGTCGACCGAAACTATCTACTGCTTACTATTGTCAAAGCTGGCATACATTAGACTTTTCCTTTTTTTCCTTTTTATCTTTCTATCCGCACATATAACTTTCCAAAGAGTGTCTTAGTAAACAAAAAATAGGCAATTTAAAATAGGAGGCTCACCAGGAGCAAGAGTTCGTTTCCTTTCGTTTTATAGAGCATGGTAAATAATCACCAAAACATGCATAACAAGGCACAACAATACAATTTCAAGGAGATAATTAATAAATCAATTCGGGGAAATAAGACACCGTAATTTCCGCTGGTTTTTGGTGGCACTGGTAGATACTAAAACGCAGCCAAAAAGCCTGCCATGCAGGTACCCGGGCTCAACCGGGCTAATATGTTGCCAGGTACCCGGGCTCAACCGGGCTAATATGTTGCCAGTTACCCGGGCTCAACCGGGCTAATACGTTGCCGAAAATAATGCGTTTCAACCGCCTGTGTACTTTGTACTGCAAAACAAAGGTACTTGTATTTTACTGTTAAGCACGCCGCGTTCACGTTTGATTTTTATGGGTGGTGTTAAAAGCATACGGCACTTTATTTTATTCAGCATCCGTTCTTTAAAGGTATGGGGTAAATTCAAATTGCCCCGTACTTTTTTTGGTATGTATTGTTCACCCCCATAAAAAACACAAACAGTACAAAAAGGTTCCAAAGCTAGGATCCCAGAGTCCGTAATTTGCTAATATTGGAGAAACTTTATCAGAAGCTCCTTTCTGTTCGACAGCTGGTGTACCGTAGCCGGTAGGAAAATAGCGCTATAGGCAAAGAGG
The DNA here is from genome assembly GCA_036852015.1 of Pelodera strongyloides. Taxonomy (NCBI): domain Eukaryota; kingdom Metazoa; phylum Nematoda; class Chromadorea; order Rhabditida; family Rhabditidae; genus Pelodera; species Pelodera strongyloides. The sequence goes on along the minus strand of JAANDG010000128.1, from coordinate 241,831 downwards.
AAGAAATCGCTCTCTAATCGCAAAACCCGTTTTTAACTCTCTTTGCATATAATGCTACCAGCCGTTCAAAGAGCCCCACGGGCTCTTCTCCGAGTGGAGGAGTCGGCCTTCGGCCGATTGTTTCCCTATTTAAAAAAGAATTGTTACAATGTAAAAAGTTAACTCTCGTATCTTTCTCCTCCCACACATTCACACGTCTCTGATTGTGGAAACGTATAATAATCAGTTTGGATCTCCACACTAATGTTACCATGCAAATTTGACATTGAAGGTGCTGTATGCAGGGCAGCGGATTAACTTTGTGATAAGCTAGTAAAGCTCAACAGGTAGAGCGTTGGACTATGAATCGAGACGTTGTGCGGTGCTGTGGGTTCGAATCTCGCCAGCGGCAAAGATCTTGTATGCTTTTTGCCAATAGAAAATTTTCTTTATGAAAAGATTTCGTTACGTTCACATAAACAAAAAAGTAAACTCTTCTCCTTTATATAATACGATTTTCTTGCCGGCTAAAGTGCACCAGCAGTCGAAAAGAATGAGGAATTATCTCCTAGATTTTAGAAAACAATACTTCCCAATTGAAACGCAACATTTCTATATACCGCAATAAAGCAAAAAAAAATACTCACTAATTCCGGACGCAGAATCTTATCTAGAAAAGAAACATAAAGAATTCCAAGAGATAAAAATATAACATTGACGAAAAAAACATTGATGCAATTGAAACACACAAAAATAAGATTGAAAACTGGGATACAGATAGCTGTGACAAAGTAACGGAAGAGGAAATAAAAGAAGAGTTCAAAGAATAGAGATGAAGGAGAAATTCTTGGAAAGCCAGAAGGCAGAGACAGCAGTCTGAATGAGTTGCTGGATGGGGATACTATCAGAGAAAGTAACAAAAAGAAAGTTTCTCAAGTAGCAGCATCAGTAGAAGAAAGCTTGAAGCAAAGAAGTTCCTCTCTCACACACAGCAACGAAACTCAAGAGTTGAGCGCGGCAACAGTTTGGGGGTGTTTCCCGCAAAAGAATAGCGCGCGGATTTTTTTCACGGTCTCTGGTTGCCGTTTTGACGCCGAAAAGGGGTGGAAACGGTGCGATAAAAGTAGCACCTGTAAAAAGAAAGCAGCGTGTTGGATTCGAAACTGCAGTCTTGCTAGATGCTTTCTCAAGACAGCGCCTTAGACCACTCGACGACACAACACATGTGAGACCTGCGCTTGGGGAAAAATATAGGAAAAACAACCGCAGTTACGGCAGATCTTCCGAACGCTTTCAAACACATGCCGAAAAGGTGCGGAAATGGTGCGGGGCGCATCTTGCGCGCTGAACCAAGAAAAGTGTTTCCCGCACCGAACCGGCGCGCATTTTGCACCCCATTTGTACTCGGCGAGGTCTCATTCCTTTGCGGTGCGCATTTTTGTGTCCCGAAATGGCACGGCGCGCAACTCATCGGTTCTCAGTGAGTAGTTAACACGACAATCCACTTAGGTTCGCAAAGTTCTACTTAAAAGGAGAGCAAAGAGAAAACAACTAACATTTCACTATCCGAAAATCTCCTACCTGCTAGACAGAAACTAGACAGAGGATTGGTGGAGATAAAGATCCCAACGTTCACAGGTGATACTGGCGCAAATAACGGTCAAGTGATGCGTTGGACCAATTTTCAACATCCGGTGAAAACTACGAACTTGGCAATCGCATGCATTCTTGAACAATCCAACGACCCTATCAACCCGAATGGAGCGAATTAATTCGGCAACCAAAAACACGCCGATGGCCCAACGTAAGCCTGAAGGCCTCAAAAAGGCATATTTCCAATTATGAGCGCTATGCAGCAGAATGGAACCACATGAAAACATCGATAATATTCAATTCCGAGACATGATCAAGTGAAAATTCCCACAAGGCTTAATTACACAGATTACAAGTTTGAAACGCACAAAAGGATTTGAAGCGGACACCGAAATGCTATTCTCTGAAATTTCTTAAGCAAATTAACTTCACTTCGAAGAAAATACAGAACGGGAACAGAGATACAACGAAATAGCATTGTACAAAAATGCCTGATTTCCAAGAAAATATGTCACAGAACTACTAATTGCACGTAACCGGTGGCACCAAACTGACCAAATAGGATTAAAGAAATAATAATGAGAGAAAACGGCTGCTATATTTGGCTAGAAACGAAGCACAAATCATAAATGCGCAAAGGAACGTGTGAAAAATGTCAGAAAATCCACATCATTAGTAATTCTCCTAATCCTTTCAGTGGAACCTGTGCCATTTAAGCCTAGGACTTGAATCGTACAACGTCCAGTACCTACGAGAAAAACAAAGCCTATTTTAATTACAAATGACCTACTGTCGTACTGTCGACCATAACTAGCTGTAATTTGCATGTAAGTGAAGAACTAAATTAAAGAACAAAACGTCCAAAATCAAGTGACTATATTTTTTGTTAATTTTGTTTTTGAAGAAACTGTGCGCAGGGGCTTGAGTTTTTCAGTTAAAGGAAACACGTAGGCCTTTTTTGAAGTTAAGCTGTATTAATAGAATGAGTGTTCCCCATTAAGGAAACAACAACAAAATATGTCAAAAGTTTCCAAGTTAAAGGAAAATGAATTTCAAAGTTCATCTCTTCCATAGTAAACGCGTTAAATGACCCCCTGGCGTACCCGTCAGTGGCAATGGAGCAAATTTCAACTTATGTACGCAGATCTCGGCAAATAGCAAGATTCAAGATGCAGGGCATGCAAATTCCTCGCATTTTTTTATAATTTGTATAAATGGGATTTATTATTATATATGCACACTAATAGTCTTTATCCCGCTGAAATTTTTTGGGTTCGATATTCAGAAAACTATACGTACGCGCAAAACAATTGCACCCTTATTTCTTTACCGTGTGACCAGAGGGTAACTGCTCTTACTGTGTCCCAGGGGAGTATCTGTCTATACAGCCATATTCCCCCGGGACACGCGGCAGGGAAATAAGGTGCAATTGTTTTGCGCCTACGGTGTAGTTATCCGAATAGTTATCCGAAATTTCAACGGGAACGGGATAAAGTCTAGCCGAATTTAGTGTACATATATTATAATACAAATTATAAAATCATGCTAAATACATGTTTATCCCGATGCTTTATACAAATTATAAAATCATGCTAAATAGATGTTTATTTTGATGGGCCAGTTCTTTTAAAGCGACGCGGTCACCGTTTTGGCCCTTCTGCATAGATTGTGTTTTTATTATCTTCATAATTTATAACGCGTAGTTTTGGGAAAATGTTTTGCAAGAAATGCGGCAACAGCGAGAAAAATGATGACGAAAAATTTTGTCCTTGAACCAATACGCACCGTAACCCTAGTAATTGTACAGCATACGGCCTTGCTGATAATGACTCGACGAACGTTATTCCACTAATTAATCGATCAAATACCTCGCGGGTATTATAACATTTGGTTTTCTATGGCTAGCTGTGGACCTTGGATCGGACGCAACTTTTTTAATCAATGATTTTCGTTGTTCGTCGGATTTTTTCCAACACTATGTTTTTCATACTGTGCAGTTAATAAAATCACAAAGTATACATAAGGGTCAAAACGGTGACCGCGTCTTCCTTTAAGGGTGATGCGTTACAAAAGACGTTTAGGGTCCGAACCGGGCAGGTATTCAAAAGACAGCGTCCTACGGAGAACATTAGAATCACAAAAATAATGACAAAGTTGAGCATTTGAGCAAAGCTTACTGGGAAAAATGTGAGAACATAGTAATAAATTCGTACGAGGATATTTATAAGCACATAAATGTTAAGCGCAAAGAACATGTCTTTTTTCATTCCTTCCACTATGTCTACAAATCGACCAAATATTGTCGAGATATGACTTGGAATGCAGTCGAAATAATGTTTAAATAAAGGCATTTTAGAGGATTTTGTACAAAAATATATAAGTTCTAGTAGGAATATGAATAACAGAGATAGACTACGCCACAAAGACAGAGATACGTTATTTTATAGAGGACGAACGATTTAGTGGAATGATAGAGAGAAAGACAAAAATGATATGCTTTGAACATGACAGCTGACATTTGCCGTAAAAGTAATATACTGTCTAACAGCTTAAATATTTATAAAAACCTAATATAATATAAGTGAACCAACTAACCATGATGGCTCCTGTTGGCTCCGCGGCAAACCGGGCCTCCACCTTCCTCAGCGCTGTTCGGCTCGCGCCACACCTGCGGTCTTCTAAACATAACTTATGAGAACGAATAATGCACCGCATGTGAAACGATTCTTACCAAAAAAAAGTGCGAACAAACTACAAAATACTTGCTATATTTTGATTAATGTTATTTAAAATATACTTTTATAAGTAAACATTACGGAACGACATGCTTGTAATCAATAAACCTTATTATTAACTTTGCTTGTAATCAATAAACTTTATTATTAACATAAGAACCGACAGTGTTTGCTTGTGCGAGTTTATTGTTTAAGCTTGAAAAGGCGAATTAGCACACCACGTTTATGAGAACAGGTCACTACAGTCAGAAACAGAAGACAGAAAGTAGAGAAACAAGATGGGGTGTTGAAAGCTAATTGACGGTTTGAAAACTGTAAGAAAATTTTAATGTACTAGAAAGATGGAATTTAACTGGAGCGGCAGCGTTTTCGGGTAGTTATGCAATAGCTTCACGGCCTTCATACAAAAAGTAAGCTGGAATATTGCAATATTACGCTATGCAATATTTGCAATATTACGCTATTTGCTACGTGCATTGGGTATGAATTGTGGATGGTGTACACAAACTAAATTAAAAAAATGCAAACAACTACAAAACCGAAAAGAAAACAATTTCTTTTCACGTGAGAGCGGAAACTACTGAAAAAATACAACACATGCAAATTCAACTCGGCATAAAATGGGGACTAATATTTGGTCAGAGGAGTGGCAACATAAAATAATAAAGAGAGAAAGAAAAAAAATGCAGAAAGTTTATCGAGAATACACGAAAGAAAGCCGCTTATGACGAATTATGACGCAATACACCTGCTCGAACAGGCAGACAACAGTCCGCTGCGGGGCTGCCCACTCTTCTGTCTAGACAGCGCCGGAAGGGGGAAAGGGGCGGGAAATAGCGCGCCGTGTGTGGTCCAAGGTGGTCCACTGCGATGCGTTGCGGACAGAAAAGCGTTCGCTAGGGACGAGAAAACTATTAACGCGAAGTATTGCCAAACAATGCAAAATATAGGGCTGTCTAAAGTAGAACAATGTACTGTTACTTAACACAATTTTAAACTATAAAAGCGATTATGCATTTTTATGCCATGCTATTTTGTGATAAAAATTTGGCACATTTTATCTCTAAAAGGAAAACGATTTTTTAATATCACAACTATGAAAGGTATAAGCCGAAGTCATTTGGAAAGAATCATGAACATTTGACCCCATTTGATGTATATTTTACCTACTCAATTGTGTGGACATATCTGTGTGCAGTATCGAAATTAATGTACAACGCGGCATCTAAACACCGTGTATGCACAGAAAATACCAAATTTTCGTTTACGCTTATTGGGAAAAGAATTTAAAACAAAGGTATAACTTTCTACAAACTGTATACGAGAGCAACGGGCTCAGGTGCGTGAATTTGTGTAGGTGAGTTAGGCTCGAATTCGGGAAGTTACCATCGAGGGCTCGACTAAGTAAGCATAGATATTAGTTGCATGTCCCATACCAACCAAACTCGGACGATAGAGATTACACCAAACTCGGATCACTTGCGTCTCGATTCTCATACTGCAAACACCGCTATTTGACTTGCAAGTACAATCGAGCGGGCGAAGCACTCTTATTCACAAAAAGAGGTTCACTGACTACCTACTGACCTATCATACGCAATTAGAGCCCGACCGCCCTATTCTTTACCGCATATTCATGCGTACTTCTCGAAGAATATACATATAGCCGACCAGAGGTTATTTCTAGCCGGCGAAGAAACTGGTCGCCGCACTGGAATCAGCACTGGCGACCAGACACATTCACTATTCATACTCACAGAGACGGGATGAGAATACCAATCCCTTGGCCCGACCTTTGTCGACCCCAAAACGAGTTTGAACTGGGGGAAACGGGCAAACAATACAAATGATGGAGTAATAATAGAGGGATTGGAATAAAAGCGAGACATGGAACGAGAGAGTAGGAGAGAGAATACAGGCACTAATGGTAAGATTGGCGAAAACGTGACATAAGAAATAGAACAATGTTCCAGAATTATTTGTTCGTTACAAAAACGGAGCTTAGAAAAATATATGTGAAAAACTAACCTTGAGGTAACCCGTAGTTTCCACAGTATTCCCTCGGCCTCCATATCCAGCAATGTTGTTCGCGATGTTCACTTTCGCTTGTAGGGTCCTAAACATCCGAATAATCATAAACACAGCAGATGCAAATTGAATGTTACAAAACAACGAACCCTTAATGGATGCAGCATTAATAAATCGTGATATAGAAGCAGTACAAAAAGCTAGCGAAATAGACAGTTCTAGAAATACTAATTCTAAAAACACATAAATAGGCAAACTTCAGTGGAAAAGGCCTCTTGACCCTCGAGCAAAAACAAAACGCGATTTGCTTACTTGAGGGGACAATAGCGAATTGATTGTAACTTCTGTTCTGTATACATTACAAACAGATGAGAATCAAAATAAATGTAAAAAGTTTAAACAACGCGAAAGTGAGGAAACAGAATGAAAATTTATACAACATTCACATGAAGAAACTTACCATAACAAAGAACGAGAATGTAATTAGAAAATTAGTGTTACGTAACAGAATAACCAGCCGTAAAAAAACAAGTAAGAAACCGTTGGAACATGAATGACGAATTATGACGCAATACACCTGCTCGAACAAGCAGACAACCGTCCGCTGCGGGGATGCCCCCTCTTCTGTCTAGACACCGCCGGAAGGGGAAAGGGGGCGGGAAAGAGCGCGCCGCGTGTGGCCCAAGGTGGTCCAGCGCGATGCGTGCGGACAGACGACTGTGCGCTTCGGAAAGAGAGAAGCTTTATGCAAAACTATGCCAAACGAAAATTATGAGTAGAGTAAGAAAATAATTTGTTCTTTTTATGTGATATACTCGTACCAGCAAGTAATGTACACTGTGAATGTAAATTCTATAAAAAAAAGATGTTTAGCTCTGTGTTATGAAAAAAAAGTTCCAAAAATGAAAAAAAAATTACAATTTTACAATCAAAAAGTAACACTAGTTGTTAAATAACAAGCTAATGGCTATCAAGAAGCGCAGTATGCAATAGGAAATATTCATGTGAAATGATAAAGAAATGGATACTTGAAGATATATTTTGTACAGCCAAGTTTCTTACTGCTGCTTTCTGTATATTGGAAGCATTTTTCAAAAAAGTGGGGGCAATAACTAATTGTGTAGCCTTAGGCATTACAACGTATATAACGAATACTTGAAAGAATGGTGGGTTGCATCAAATTCCGAGCAGGATGTAAGCGGGAAGTGAATATCATCCCCATGATGATACAGCACCTAGTAATTTGAAGAAGCTTCATCGTTGAAGTTTTCTCGACTCTCTCAAACATTGCCGCAGGTGACGTGACATATTACTTTTAATCTAGGTTAAATATAGCTTTAAACATGTAAATCCCCAGAAATGTCATCATCAACACCAAATACTGTGTTCTCACACTAGCTTAACTGCGCATTCAAGGCACGGAAGCTTGGCTATTACGAGCATGTAAGATCGTGGCCAGCTTATTCTAACGAAAATAGTGCACATTATCACTGTGAAGTGACGGGCAGCAGGTTGTTACGAAAGAGGGCATCTTGTGTAATTTCATTTCAAGTAGTATGGTTGCTTCACACGGATTCAGTTCACTCAGTTATGAACCTGGCACAAAATATATTCTTACCGTCCATTCCGCATGAATGTAAATTTTGACAAATTGTCCACAAAAAAATCTGCCACTTTTGAAGTTCGATCTCCAATTGCTTGAAAATCATGTATCGCTGCCGTAGTTGATTGATATACTTTCTGTCTTCGAAGCATCGTTGTTTCAGCATAAACATACTCATGATGATACGAAGACAAAGATATCCGGAAATCGCCTCATTTTTTATGCTTTAGTTTGTAAAGGTAACCTTTAACAAAGAGCATATAAATTTGTCTGGAATTGTTCCCTAGGGAAGATATTAGTGAAAAAAGGTAAGTATTGATCGCACTAAACAACAAAAGGTGCAAAAAGAGTAACATAAGGACATAAGACAATTTTCTGAAACACGCTGTTTTGACAAAAATAAACTGTAGGTTTCATCGTTTATTTTGTTTAAAACAGTGGAAAACTGTGTGTTTCAGCCAATTTTCTTATATCCCTACGTTACTCTTTTTGCACTTTTTGTTGTTTAGTGCGATCAATACTTACCTTTTTTTCCACTAACATCTTCCCTAGGTTACAATTCCAGGCAAATTTTTTATGACAGCAAAAAGGTGTTTTCCTTCCATGCCAACCTATCTATGACGAAGAATGTTAGTTAACATCTTGAATCACCTACTTCCATGACTGATATTTTAACTAGATAATCTTATTAAAGAAAAACCATATACGCTCTATTCCATCGAAGCATTAAGGTCAATGTTTGGAAGGAAACATCCTACGATGCACCGGACTGGACATACACGTTCATTTGCCGAATTAATCGAATTAAATAGAAATACTGTGATCTCTAACAATAAGCGAGGTCAAACCAGTGGGAGATAACGAGTATGCAATGTATTTTGCGCAAAAATTGCTGATCCTTGCTGAACTTGTAACGATGCGGTTCCTGTGACTCTTAAATTCATGATCTTCATATAACGTAGATCTCATGATTTAATCTAGTTGAAATTCATAACGAATGAAGGAGAATGTGTAACAATTTATTTGTGCTTTCTGTGGAAGTAAGAGATCAACAATGGGGTAAATTGGGGTTCGAAACAAAAAATGGTCATGGTTCAGTTCAACTATTAAGATTTACTAAATTACAGTTTGTTTCGGTTAGTATGGAAAAATCAGTTTGTAAGTTAGCAATATAACGAAATGTGATGACCACCACTCAACAATTAAAACATTGAAGGCAGAAAATGCATGGCGCCGACCCGGGAGAAGACAATTTGTGCTCTACTTTGATTTTCTTTGATTTCTGTGTTAGCCCCGTGCACAACAATGGCAACTAAAAAAAAGGAAATATTTTCAACAACAAAAAAGCATATACATAAATGGCAATCCTACTGAGTTGTGTACCTGACAGAAACGTGTTGTTGTTTTGTCGGATATTTTGTCGGAAAACTACTGGAAATGTTAGAGAAATGATATCAGTACCATCACGAATGGCTTAATCACAATTTTTCAACAAAAGAAAGGACTTTAATTCTCTCGTTGACAAAGTTACTTAAAATGTTTCAGATCAGCTGTTAATTTCAGAGTATCATTGAACATTGAGCTCGCCAGTTGATACCGTATTCTGTTTCAGGCTCCGTCTGGTTTTCCGGTATTTCTTGAAGAACCCTTGTCTGCCTGGAGTTCCCAGTGAAACAGTGTCGCAAAAACTGTTCGTGCCTTGCGATCTAAAAACATAAATGCTATTATCATTAGGTGGTAGACGGCTCTACATAAATCATATCCATATTACTTATTGTTAGGTGCCATTGGGTATTTTTGAACAACGTTTTCTTCAGACCTGTCAGTGCCATGTGTTTCACGTAAGTGTAAGAACATGGGCATAATTTATGATTAGGCGAAATTAAAAAAATACGCATAAATGTTCGAACTTTCTCCGGATTGTGTCATGAAGTGTGCTGTGCATCGGGTCACTGTCCAACGAGATTTTCGACGATTTTTGGGTCATCTCCGATGTCTGAATGAAGGACTATTTTTAAAAGTGGATACACATTTGGTGCTATTATTTGCATAGACTTTGTCGTTCGTACACTGTGACACCGCAAAAGTAATTAATTTCGTAGTACGGAAGGTAATGCTCATTGTTGCAAAATAGTTGATTCATTCTCTTGGTAATTTTTCTTCCCTTTCAGTTTGACAAACAGTTCCGAAAATGTGATTACTAGAAGAATTTGTGGTACCAAAGTAGTAATTTGCTCTTCCAAAGATTGCTTTTACTCCTTAGTAATTACAGCTCTTAATTAAAATTAAGAAAACGCGATTAGCCTTACACAATTGGAAATTGAAACAAATGTAAATGTATTTCCACTTTTCAGCCCTGAGAGTACAAAGACGGATCCAAAATCAATTAGACAGTGAAAGTTTCATGTTTCTCTGAAAACAAATGGATTGTCCTAGTAGTCCCGTTTTGCCGAGAGCTGGGCGCGAGCGTAATTTGCATACGCCAGACTTTTCGATTACTTTTTTCGGGGGTGCGATATTCAAAATCGGACATTTTCTTTTTGTCTAGTCCATCTTGTCGGTTGGTATATAAGGCGGCAAGGTGATGTCGAACAACACATCCAGCGTCTTCCAATTCTTCGACTGCATTCGAAGTGGTCCAGTCAACGATCACAACAATCCAATCATGCTGTGGACTTCAGTTTCCCTTTTTCTTCTCTCTGCACTAGTCAATGCGATTCCCATCGATAACGGTGTTGAAGGTTCGTCTTTTCTTGAAGCAGTTCTGTGATTTAAGTTTAAAAATTGATTGAATAGAAATGTAGATTGGAATTCTTAAGCAAGCACTATTGTCCTAATCTTTACGATCATCCGTGTTGAAATCCTGTATAATGCGACAAGAGAATTGTTTATATAAATAATCCTTAAGGTGAACCGGAGATTGAATGCGGACCCACATCGATCACTGCCAATTTCAATACAAGAAACCCATTTGAGGGTCATATCTACGTAAAGGGACTCTATAATGATTCCAACTGCAGGAAAGAAGAGACACACGGAAGATCGGTAAAAGAAATCTCGTATTCATTATTACTAATTGCCAATTACTAATTAATTATCACTATTTGTTGAAAATGCACCTTGAAAGAGCCCGAGGCATATTAGTTCCTTTTGCTGCATGGTGATTACTGTGGAATTGTAGCGTTTGAAGTAATCCTTTTTCCAACCCGCAAATTACGTGACAAAAATTCAGGTTGCTGGAATCGAGCTGCCATTCGACACTTGCAACGTTCAGCGGACTCGGTCTCTCAATCCTCGTGGTATTTTCGTCACAACTACAGTTGTTGTCTCCTTCCACCCACAATTTGTCACCAAGATCGACCGAGTGTACCGACTCCAATGCTTCTACATGGAGGCCGACAAGACCGTGTCAACCGATCTGCAGGTAATGTACTGATCTCAAAGTGGTCGCCGAAGTACGGGGACTACGACATGTTCAGTACATTTTAAGCGACGGTTGCGGCAATCCTAGGAATCTGGAGTCCGAATAGAAAATCATATTTGCAGGTCTCTGATCTAACAACTCCGGGAACCGAGACTGCCATCGTGCCAATGCCCATCTGTCGTTATGAGCTTCACCAGGGAGGACCCGAAGGACCCCTTGTCCACTTTGGAATTGTTGGCCAGCAGGTAAATCAACAGATATTCACAAATTTCCGGAGCATTTCATCTTTGTTGTTAATCGTTGAGCATGAAGTAAACCACCAACGAGTGAAACAAGCTATTGTAGATCTACCATCGCTGGGTGTGCGACTCCGAGACCACAGACACTTTCTGCATGATTGTTAACTCGTGCACTGTTGACGACGGAAAGGGCGAGAAGATCAGAATCATCGACGAGAAGGGATGCGCACTTGACAAGTAAGATGTTGTTTAGTTCACTCTACATCTACTACTATTGTGAAAGGGCTAGAACATAACAAGAACAAAAATTGCGTATAAGAATCGTGTCTTCAAATTCAATGAGGACTATCTATATGCAACAAATGTTTCTCTAGATACATTCTCAACAACCTGGAATATCCTACTGATCTCTCTGCTGGTCAGGAAGCTCACGTCTACAAATTCGCCGACAGATCTGATCTCTACTACCAATGTCAGGTAAAGCGACATGTATCATTTCATGATTACGTATATTCAAACTATCAAATTTGAGTTGGAAAGGTTAGTTCCAACCTTCTATTGCACACATAGATATGCTTTTAGATTGCGATTACAATCAAGGAGCCTAACCAAGAGTGCCCACGTCCCGAGTGCCCAGAGCCAGATGGCTTCAACACCGTGAAAGTAAGCATCTTCACATGTTCCTTGCGTTCTTCCCGTCTTCTGGTTTACAATTATATGCTCATAATTTATGAATCACAACATCTACCTACCCCCTTTTCGTCTGGTAATCAACAAAACGCGTCAATTGTCGTTTTAGCTTTCTGGCGGCCCCGAAGAGGGAGAGGCCGATAACGCCAGTGAAGATACTTCTGACGAAGGTGAGAGAAGAAAGAAGAGATCAGCTATCTCCGACAATGCTAACATGTTGGACGTACGTACGGAATTGGCTGCCATCAACCTTCAGAACCAGGTATTCGTGACACTCATACACTTTTGACTGAAGCTACAGGGATCACAAAATATTAGTGTCACTACTCCTAACCAAAAAACATCTCATTCTTCAGGATGAAGCCGATCTGCCCGATGCCCTGAAGCTCGCCTCGGAGGAGCCTGTGCCAAAGCACCAGATTGTCTACCGCACAATCAACCAAGGATACTGCATCTCATCTCTCATGACCACCATCCTTGCGGTGGCTTTCTTCACTGGATTTTCAGTCTTCTTTTCTTCAAGACTTATCTCCAAAGACAAGAACTCAAAACTTTAAAATGTCCCAAAGAACTCTAACTTTCAACTGTTGAAAACAATGTTCTCGTAGGCATTGTTCAAATTACCTCGCATAGCATTTATGTTATAACTGACGGCTACTGAAATATTTATAGATTTATCATTGTTTGAACTTATTTTGTTAACAATCTCCGAGCGAGAAGGGTTGGTGCAATATTGTCGTTTTTACTGTTTTCTTTGAATAAATGTTTATGAGTAGTACCTTGAATTTAAATAAAAACATAAAGCGCAAATACATACCTCACGAACAGCTTTTGTAGTAATTGGGTCAATAATTATATAGTCCTGGCGGCTTCCCAACGATGTATTTGATGAATGGACAGCAGCCTTTGGAGGCGCAAGTGTACAGTAGTCAACTGCGTGGTCGGTTCCAAGTATTTGACTGGCTGAAACTTACGGAGGTCAATTTGCAGTTCTTTTTCGAATCTTCTTGAGCTGATCACTTAAATGTCTATTACTTTGCTCTCAATAATTAAAATCAAGATCTCACATTTGGTGCTGCTTTGACTCCTTGAGCTTCTTGTTCTCCGCGTGTTTGATGTAGAGCTCGACCTTGTGTCTGTCTTAATCCTGACCGGTAGCGGAATGGGACTCTCCGAATTCACTGTACGATCCGAAGTCAACGATTCGGCAGACGAGTTTGGAGCGTTCTAAAAAAGTTTTCTCAGAGCTTGTTCCATAAACACTAGACCAAAGCCGGCTGAACTACATGAAAGCAATACGGAAAGAGCTTTTCAATCGATTTCTTGTCGACATTGCGGTGAAAGAATTGAAATTCAATTACTACAATTAGGGTGTGTTGACTGAGTTGTCGGAGAGGAAGCTGGGGAGCAGGATCTTTAGGTGGACTGTCTGATCGACGTTTTATAGAGATCCTTGATCGTGCATCAGAAGACATGGAATCGACCGATGATCGGAAGTCGCTGCAATATTTCCAATCATTGAAAGATTACGTGTACAGTTCAAAGGTAGTAGACATAAATAAACAATATATTTAGAGTAAAGACAGTACCTTGTCCTTGTCTCCTCCGAAAATGACGTCGATCCACGCTGTGAATTCTTTTTGCTAGCTGCCGCTGCCAGACGTTGAGGAAGCAGTAGCAGGTTATGCTGCAAATGAGACCGTTCACCGAATTACTATAGTTGAAACATAACATATGGCAATTGGTTAGATATCATTTACATAGGAACATACTTTGAATGATACCGATGATGCTCTCCGATCGCTTTCCTTCAGACGCTCCTGGCCACTTTTCACAGCGGACATTATTCCTAAATTTGTTTGTTCATTGTAACTTCAGATCAGTCACTGATTTTGTGTCTCCAATATAAGGTTAGGCAATAATAACTGTTTTTGTAAAAAAATCAAAAGAACAAAAAAGAAAATTGAAGTACATGTATGTAATGAAAGTTTATCCAACCTTGAAGTGGATCAATCGGTACTCTGGCCTCCTTTTCGTGTAGAGTTGGCACATTCTCCTCGTCTTCTGCACTAGGCGTGTAGTGATGTGTAGCACGTTCGCCGTCATATTTCTATAATGCCTTCAATCAGGTTCAAGTTATTACGACGGATAGATAGTTTTGATAAGCGTCGCAAATAATATCGCTCACCGAAAATGATCCTCTCACAGCCGTTTGTAAGCGCCGCGCAAGAATTGCCCCAACACCAGATCGAGCTGTTAGTTGCGGAAACGCTTCGGGAACTTTCACAAGACCCTCGGGAGGCTGGATTTCTCCCTGAATAGGAATAAGTATTAGATCATCTGTCTTTTGAAGCCAGTTCGTTCTACGTGTGCAAATTATAAAGAAGTCGTATATACTAAAATCACAATAAGCATAAAGTGCGAAATCTCCGTACATTCGCGTTGATTGTCGTTGGTGCTGGTTCATTGATGGCAATATTCAATGACGGTGGCATTTGGTCGTCGAACAGTGAAGAGAGGGAAGAACAGGACGAGTGTAACTGAAAGGATAGTTATGATGTGACCGCGTCCTGACTTATGGTGCTCTCTTACTTGGACGCTAGACGTTTTTTCTATATGGATGATTTTGCCAAACTTTTTGTCCGCCTATGAAATCTCTCTAGTTGCAAGTTCTAATTGAAAACTACAAACATCTCGTCGTTGTCCGGCCGTAGTAAGAGCGGAGACACTGCTCGACTTCATCATCGGGGTCCTACGCTGCTGAATATTTATTGATTTGCGATCCGATCATATTCTAATATCGCTTGATTTTTGGGATTCGAAAAACGATGATCACCATTACCAGAATAGTTGAATCTCATACTTCTCTATTAAGATATATTATCCAGACACTGCCGACAACCTACCAGGAAACTTCACCCTACCAAGCTCCTTTTCCTACTATATTTAAACCCCATCCGGAATGTAGTTGGACGTCGATGCAAGTTCCATCTGCTGCTTACAACCCCCGTCAGCCCCGTCTACATATTCAAACAGGGTGGTTGATATCTTTGGGATTCCGCTGTACAGTGTCTACCCCGTTTCTTCTATTTTGTACGTTATCGTGTAATAAATTAATTTTGTTGTTGGAACACTTTCCTTATTGCCACAATATACAAAGATCAATGTACGCATCAAGTATTGCCCATAGGTCATAACAAGCGAAAATAACACACACAAAAAAATCATACACAATTCAACATTTCAATCCTTACCAAGTGATGTTCGCTCTTCGGCTTGAAAGATGATATGAATTTCTTCGCTTTCCTCCAATTTTCGTAACGTTCCACGGGCGTTTCGAATCGCTCACTCATGGAGAAGTCTACCATTGAACGTTGCTTTCTGCATCTAAATGGTGCAAATAATTCTAGAAAAAAATGATTTTCCATGTGAATACGATAAACCCGACTGACTTACTTTCCGGATGCCGTATAATCTTGGAATCCTGTGGCAGAAGTTGCGCCCACTGAATTCTCTGATCTTCGCCTCGACGGCTCAATCGGTGGTTTCTGATGATAAGTTTTAGTGGCCGATTGAGGAACGGAAGGGACGTTGGTGTAGAGACGCTGTGCTAAATAGCATTTTGTGTTGAAAATACTGAAAATATTATATTTCTTAGCACGAAACTTACCAAGCAAGAAAACTGGATAGTTTGTTGCAATAAAATCGCTATTCTTCCTGAATACTATTCTTCCTTAATACTGAATATAATAGCAGTAACAAATAAGTGATGCTTGAGTCTTGCGAACATCCTTCCAACCTGATCGATGCTGCGTTCCTGAGGTCGTTGGTATTTGTGATGTCACAGTGCACTCCACATTAACATAATCAGGAAGAGAAAGACATCGGTTGCTCACTAAAGAAACACTTTCACTCATCAACCAAAGCTTGAGAAAATCGAGGGAAAGTTGCAACAACAGTAAGCCGACCATATTAAAGTGAATAGTACCTTTGTCCTCCAGGAAAGCTCGCACTTTAGATGCTCTTGGTGTCTTTGGCGGTTCGACATTGCAGTAATGACTGCTTTGAGCAAGTTCCAGATTCGGTGGTCGTGATCGAAAGCTGGATTGGCGGCTGCAAGAAGCTATATTCCGTTTTTGGCGACTAATCAAGAAACTATATTTAATTTTTGGCCACCATTAAAGCTATATTTAATTTTTGACACACACAAGCGAACGAAAAAATTCTTGAACTCTCACGAGTAAAGCAAAATGTTATATTCTAATAAGCTGGAGTTTTAAATAGGATATAAAAAGCAACCTGGACGACGTTCGTTTTCCATTGTGTCCATTGTGTGTATCGGTATTAACTGGTACCGGTGAAAACATCCCAAGATTTTGATAGCTCTGGCCAGTGTTTTGGTAATTGGCGTAATTTGCCACTAAAAATTTGCTAATTAGTGTGTACAACCTGAAAGAACTGCCAGTCAATGAAAAAAGCAAAACCAGACAAATCATACTTAAATTTGCATAAAATGTGCTTACATACGTATATTAATCTGTACATTTGTCTTACCTGAACTTGCTCGCTGCATCAGTCGTGGAGAACCATTCCTATCAATTATGTTGGAGCCAACATAACAACTAGAGGAAAACATTGATTATTCGTTGAAATTAATTAATTAAATTAATTAATTAAATTAATTAATTAAATAATGAATTTATATGAAGATATACAAAAAATCAAAACGCTACCTTAAGACATCTATACTTATGAAACATCCCATACTGACAAGGGCAATCGGCCTGTTGTATAAACAGCACATTGCTTATAATAATAATTTATTACGCACACATACAATTCATGAGAAAAATATATGCAACGTACAGTTTTGTCGAGTAAAGCAACAGTCAACAGTAGCACAAATACAAAAATGAAGAATAAATAAAGTGACACATTATACTTTGAGAAGTATTTTTACATACTATTGCAATGTATAAATACCTCTCGATCAGTATTGTTTTCTTCATGACCCTCAACCCTTGCAAGGCGTTTTCTTTTTGCGTTTTTTTTGCTGGGTTTTCATTTGGTCTATACTGGATGAATATTCATAAATATAAGAATAATCCAAATAATTACCCTGATTTCGACTTTCCGCGATCCAGATTTGACATGTACGCTCGGTTTATAACGGGGGTATTCATGTAGTGCGAGATTCCGTTAATATTATCTAAATACAATGGATAAATTATTTGTAAAGGATAAATATGTGTCTTAGGGAGTTAGAGTTTAACAAACAAATTTGACGGCAGGTGTTCAATATTAAAACCCGCCCAGCACATTGCCGATCGTTTCACCTTTGATCTTGTAATGTAATATGTTGGCCGCTATGTGTAATGCAACGAGAGATGAATCTTGGTAAGCTAGCTAACTTGAGTCAGAAACCAGTAGAAAATTACATTAATAAAACATAAACTAGGTCCCCTCACTATGCAGGAAATGAGTCAAGTAGAGAATGAGTAACTGTTATTTTAGCAAAAGTTTTATAATACGTTTGTAGAAGCAAATTACGCCGATATTCGCACCTGAGGTATATGAACGTGCCGAGTGTGCTCTTGTAAACGAATTCATTTCCGGCAACCAATCGCCATCGCAGTTCCGCGACGCCAAATAATTGTGCAACTCATTTGAGTTTCGTCTAGCCTTGTCTAGTAAATTATAAAATATGGGCAGCCGAGCGGACGATACTGTGTAGCAGTCGTCCTTGGTTTTTCTATCCTGAAAAGGCAATAGTAATAATAGTTTATTTAGACAATAAGATGAGTTCCTTTGGTGAAAAGTGATATGTTCAAGACGAGGAAAAAAAAGCCACTAAATTGTCACATTTGTGATTCCAGGAATAAAGAATGTTATACAAGCGTATCGGTCTAGCAGGTTAGAAAAAGTTGGCTTCTCGTGACAGTATCGTTTAGTTAATCGTAACTTGATGCCTCGAATTAAAATAGATATCAATCTAATGAAAACACCTGCCTGAGTAGCGAACGTGAACGCATGTTGTGAAGCAGCCAATATTAGCGTCTCCGCCAAGTTTGCATACTCCAATAACATCTGTGGCCGGCCGTGCACCAATGCGAACCGAGAGTCCTATATACATACTGTAATACAAAACGCAACACAATATGTAAACCAACAACAAGAGGCTAGAACAACACGAATTGACACTCTCCAGGGAATCGGCAAAACAAGCATCAAAAGAAAGACAGATAACACAATAATACTAGATTGAACTCACATGTAAGTGGAGGCGAACTTCTTTTCGAATTAATGAAGAGGCCAACGAGTACTTGGGAGTGCGCTGCAGTTGCACGAAAAAGCATTGACCTTAATCAAAATGTTTTAGTTGACGAGTACGAGATACGAGGCCTTGCACAGATATTATGTATACATTCAATTCAACCATGTGGGCTGTAAGAAAATGTCATATATAAAATAACTTACTTTGTCCGCACGTGTTCTTCAGCCACGATTCCCAAATAACCAGATTTTCGGGTGTAGAAAAAGCGAGAATGATAATTTCTTCCTTTGTCAAAATCGCCAACGTGTTCGCTTGTTTTTTCAACTCAAAACCTTAATTTGTATGGTAATAAAGTATGTGGTGTCGTTTCACTGCGCGATCCAGCGTTGCATTGAACAAATGACGTGATGGATCGGCACGCGGAGAAGGCCCGATTTCACACTTGACGTGACAATTCTCGCGTGTCTTACTGTAGAAAGCCTCAAACCCTCGAAACATAAAAACAGTCGATCCTGCCTATCGCAGTGAAAGAGGGTCCATGAAGAACGCTTAATGAAAAGACTTTTGCACTCTAGTATCTCATACCAAATTATAAATAATTTGTAAGTAACTAACCACTTTCGTATCCAATGTAATTTTGCAAACAGAACGACGCTTTAAAATTATTGTGATTCCTTGCATGTTGGCTTTTGAAAACTGTGAACACGGGCGCTCTGAGATCGTTTGGTTTCTTGCAGACGATATAACGCGTGGTCCACTGAAGACAAGATATTAAGCTTGTCTTGATTTAAAAAATACATCTGTAATTCCGTGCAGTTTTGATAAATGCTATAAAAATGCACTAAAGACAAAACCATGCTACAGAGGTAAAGTGGTAGTTGTAAAAACTAACCTTATCGCGCTTGAATATCTTTCCAGGCGATTCTATACTGTTTCCATTTGAGTTTAGATCCACCTTTTCTTTCATGCTGCAATCATATTATGAGTGGGCAAGCATTATTTCATTTGGTACTAAACTGTGAGTATATGTATTTATGTGTTCACCTATAGTTAGCTGTTATTTGGGAAACTAATGAAACATAAAGTTTGTGTTGTTTTTTAGTTGAGAGAAAGTGAAACACGTCAATTACCACGTGAACACCACTCTATCAGTGGCCAATCAGTATTGAGTCAGTTCTTTCTCTCTTCTACACTAACATCCGGCGAAAAAAGTTGAAAATTATGAAATTGGAACCAAACAAAAGAGTAAATAATAGTTAACCGACAGAAAGCAACAGTACAGCAAAATAATAAAAAAACATTAAAGTTAGCAACAAATGCGCAAGCCGCTAAGTTATCTGCGAATCGTACGCACATGCGTTATTGAAACGTGGAACGTTGAAGAACAAGAAAGAAACTGAAATAAAGATGAAAGTGTATGAGCAGGCATAAAATGAAGAAAAATTGGGGTTTCAAGTTAAGCGACAGGACGTGTAATCAGCACCGAAAAGAAGCAAAGATTTAAAGCACACTAATATATCGGTTAAATTCTAAAATTATCAGCTATTTTCTACAAACCTGAGACCGATGCACGCCATATTTTGTTTTAATTTCACAAACTTTGCTTCCACATTTTGCTGCAACTTTTCTTAAAGAACTTGGGCTTTCATGACAATTAAAATAAACGACAGTAAATTAAGATCAAAAGTTTTATGCGATTGCAAACATTGTATATAAACTTTAATAAAAGACGTGCAAGAAATCACTATGGTTAGAAATTCAGTAGTTGTGGTGTTCTTATGAAAAACCGTCGCGGCATTTTGTAGTGAAAACTGTTTCACGTGATGAAATGAGAAACAAATTGCCTTTCTTTCACTCACTTTACATTGCACACACACCCAATATGTCACCGGAAGTAGCGTACCCTGTGTGCAAGAATGAAACTACCATCCTCTTAATCAATTAAACAAAGAGGCGATTGACTGGTTCTTTATAACAGTCAACATCCTCCAAGGCAAGCGAATGAATTAAGCGCACTTGGGGAGTAACCTAAGGAATTATCAGCTGAGGTACAAAAATAACGAGCTGGAAAAAAAATTGGAGTTAATTTTAATCCATTAAGATCTGCAAGATATACGGCAGTATGAATTGGTGTAAAAATCAACAATAACTTGTCTGTTTGTCAAACAACACTAGAAGAGTGATATGTATTGATGCTGAATCTGTAACAAAGTTGTCAAAAGTTAATCAATTGCTGAAAACACCCGCAGTGATTTCATTGGGCGCAAATGAGGCGAAAAGTGCTGTAACTTGTTTCTGTTTCGGTGTCAATAGATTAACCGGCCGAATTGTGACCAGTTAGCGTGGATTACTATTGGATATCTGAGAGCTTCCATTTTTTAAAGTTTCAAGAGGTTTGGGCTTATTCTCTGATGTTCAGGAAATTAAACGGTTCTTAAGTCACTTTCAAATTAATCACAATCAGAAAACATAATCGAACATAGTGCCGTGCTCTAAGGCGATGTGGATATTTCATTATCAAACGGAGAGATTAGTGATACGACCGTGTTTTATTGATTAGAAAATGCCTATTTGCGGACAGGTTCTCTCTTGCGAACCTGGTTCACTTTCCGCCTGTCTCTGGATTCTCTTTCGTTGTCTGTTTCGCATTTTTCTTTCCCAATTTGCTAGTAAGCCTGTCGCCTTTCTTTTCTCTGCCTTCTCTCGGTGTCGCTCATTTATCCAGTCTACTTAACGTTAGGAAAACAAATGATAGTACGGTAATCCAGAATTTTGTTCGGTGAAGGGGATCTCTCTCTCTCTTTGTAGGTAGTATTCCCATAGGTATCTGCTCTTCACTTACAAGAGGAGTCTCGGTCGTCACCGGAAATGCATAGCAGACACAGTCTCTCTTTTTCCAAATGAGAAATACTAGGTTAGAAGGTTGTTAAAAGAGGGAGAGAGAGAGCGAAAGAAAGAAAGAGGTTAAACAAGTAGAAACCCTTTGAGAACAAGGGCAGCCAGAGAGTCAATTTAGAGAAGATAATCAGATGGTTAGTTGATTGGTCATCCAACAGAACTGACAATGTACTGAAGAGAGCAACTCGGATCCTCGTTTGCCTTTTCTGGTTGTGTGTGATTAATTGGGAGCCAAGGAATGTCTACACACACTCCGATCCACTCCATCATTTTGACCTTTACTATCTCTCTAACTCTTTCCTCGTTATCTTTTCTCTTCTATTTTTCTCTACCAATCTCCACTCTCTCAACTCTCCACTTCACTATATTTGGACATCTCTGCTAGTTATTTATTAAGAGAAAGGGAATAAGAATTGACTAATTTTTGAAAAAAATTACAATAAAACCCCAGTTTTGACAACAAGCGAAGCTAAGGAACTTTCTTTCGAATGCGATCACCTTTTCGGCAAGACATTCATGGAGTAACAGAAGCTTTACAAAACCAACATTAATTCACTATACCTTTCAGTAAATTATTGGAAAAGTAAACACAGCACATCCTTCCAAAGTCAAGAGTTCAGCGCTTTTCCTTTTGGAGAACGCACTCTGACAGCGAGTGTGGTCAACGTTGTAACGAGTGTTTTGATCAGTTGCGCCGGGTAATTTAATCTGACTTCGCCTCCTTCAGCCTTTGCCCTGTGGTCAAAACCGATCTGAATATTATACTCATCACACGGAAGCTTCAAATAATCCCGTTCAAATTCTAGCTATTTTTTCCATTTTCAAACTTCCCCTTCTGTTAAGCAACTTATTCCGTCAACTGAGAATAATTACTGTTGCACCAGCGAGGCAGCATTTGCTCTTTCAAAACACCCAAAGATATAATAGGCTCCACATTGTGGAATTTATTCACTCATTTCCTTTTTTTGCAAACAATCAGATTTGCACCATTTTGGTTTTCAGCACATACGGCTTTTCAGAAGAGGGTCGAGAGGGTCGCCAGCCCTTGAATTGAGTTATAACCATTACCCATTTCTCTTCCAGAAACATCTGAGCGCGAAAAGCTTCACCAGAAGATACAAAGCACAACCCCTGCAGCTGTTACATATTCACGTTAGCGTTGTATTCCGATTGCAATGATTCTACTAATTAAGTGGTTGATTCACTTGATTCATCCATGTTTTACCATATTACACGGCGGACGCTTATTAGTTTGTAAGAACGGACTTGTTTTGATTTGCTCCACAAATTTATCAATTAAAAACCCCGGAATTAGAAGAGTACTTGGGACTCAGAAGTTTTCCCTCTCATTTAAACTTATAAACATTCTAAAATAAGTGGAAGGAGCAAGATAGTCTTCGTTCGTTCTTGAATATATTCGTTTACACTCCCTTTATTTCTGCACACGAGATGATTGTTTTAATTCTTTCTCCGCGCTTTATGAGTTTTCACAAGTGCTCTTATGTTCTTTCCAAACTACTTATTCCTTTGTGTTTTATTTTACTATTCCTCCAGGGATCTTCATTCATCAATCAGATTCCCCCAAAAAATCTGCATTGTAGCTCTACCTTTATTGAGAAACAAAACAAGAAAATTAAATAAGGTTTTCCTTATTAAAACACCAGAAATTGTGTTAATATTTTCCACGTTGTTAGCACACAGCATAGCATGTGTGGTACCCTCTATTGACTAAAATGGAGCTCATTTTTTATTACTACGAGTTATGCGTAAGTCGCCACAATTCATAACGGCTGGCCTTTTTGCTCTTTCTTTTTTTTTAGCACTTTCACAACTCTATTCTCAGTTACTTGGAATAATTCAGAACTTCTGCTTCGTAATCCGTCGGAAGAGAAAAAAAAAACTATTTTTCCTACACCACTTAAAAGAATAGAATTCTTACGCAGCCCAAATAAGCAGACGCCCAAAGTGCAAAATACCAGGTTCGTCTACTCGCGGATGGCCGCTTATTCAGCGTCTTAACAGTAAATCAATAATCTATTTTTTTTTATTAGTTATCCCTTTGGTTAGAATGATAATAATGACATGAGCTGCTCTGTACTAACATCGCTGTACAGCTCACATCCAGACTGAAATTCTAAACGACACAAAGAAAAAAACGAACGGCATTTGTGTACCCGTCTTTTCTCATTTAGTTAAAGCATAAGTTCCAACACGTTGTCATAATGTGATATGTCTACTATTTTCCAACAAAAGAATACTTTTTCGGAAGAAACAAGAAACCAAGATACGTGTTTTCATTACGGTAGATATTACGCTCTTTCCTACGTGTATTTTGTACCTTCCACTTTTCGCAACATTCCTCTAAAGCGTTTTAGTGTTTTATATTTCATGCCCAATTGCACTGCACTCGGAAGCATAAGTGCATGGAAAGTATGAACACGTGCACATTGGTTTATGCAGCAGCTTCACTACAATTCGAGTCCACAAAATGTCTTGACACATAGGTTTGAGATGTACTTAGAAATTTGTTCTGAAATATATGATCTTTTATGATTTTCTTTGAATAATGGAGGGATCGACATTTGCATATAACGAATTGTGATCTTTTTGAAAGGAACTGGCGAATAAGAGGACCTTTCATTTAAATGTGTAAATACTAACGGATTTAATCTAATAAGAACTTAGGCTGTAATGGCCTTTTACTTGAAAAATGTGTGTTGTGCTTCCCAGCCCAGATCTATAGTCACCTGATACTCAACTTAACATCAACTCTTTTTCTGTTCGCTTTAATACAAATGGAAACTCCTTTGAATTGTCACAGCTTCTGCATGAGTATTACGACACACTCATATTTAAACACATATTGTTTTTTCTGCCGGATTCTGCGTTTATGTTGCATTCGTGAAGAAATTGTGGCAAATTACCCTTAATACTTTCAAATTCGGCATTTATTCAGGCACATATAGTTCTTTGCACCTCCGCAACTTCTCTTTGTTGATTAGTGTTTAAAGGAGAAAAAATATTAGAAACACTGTTATGAATAGGTTTTGTTTTTAATATAGTAACACATTATATTTGCCGTTCCATATGTTACGTGATTAAATGTTTTGTTTTATCTTTGTTTGACTCGTTTGATTTTTATTTGCCCAGGATCGTACTTCTCTTCTTTTCCGTTCATAGGAAACATATGTGTCTTTGTCGTATCGGCTAACGCCCCACGTCAACATGAGTGACAAGTGATAGACAAAATGATCAGCATCCCTCAAAACCCTTCCATTATATGCTAATCGTTATTATATCAATCAGACCTATCGATTGTTTTTGTTTGTGTTGACAAATTTGGTGTAATTAGGTATTATTCGTGGAGACCTTATGCAGTTCTGAATTTTTGTCGTCTTTTAAAATGTCCACATATAGAACATATTAGCCTTTTTGAACTATTGAAATACGGCATGTTAATGCCCAGGAAACATCCTTTGTGAGTTTCTTGTTCCTCTCGGCAGCTGCCCACTCCTTGCAATTTATTTGACAACATTTATTCATTCCCCTGCGCTTGTTCCACGAATGTGCTTCCCACGTAAAAAACGTCGTCGATCATATTTCAAATGCTGTTTCAAAAAGGTCGTTTTCTTAAATAATATATGCCCATTATAAGTCCCACTTCTCAGTACAATTGTGTAAAACATGGAGTAAGCTCACTGTAGTTGTAATTCTGTAAATTCTGCAAATTCAGGCAAGCCCTCCGGGTATGACAGTAGATGGGCCTACGAATCCGAGTAGGCCCTCCAATAATGTGGTGATTGTGGCTCGAGGAGGCTTTAATCCACCCACTTACGCACATATGCGTATGTTCGGTAAGTGGTTAATAATTCTTTTAAACTATTTGCATTTCGTGTACTGTTCTTAAAATGGAAGTTAACACACAAATTATTTCCGCGTTTCGAAAACAACAAACACTTTGTATTCCGTCGGTTTACCACTAGTCCAACCTTAGGACGTTTATTGATCATTAATTCTTCCATTGAGCATGTCAATGCGATCAGAATCATAAAATGTCAGTCATAAGCGATTCCAACAGCATTTGAGGGACTTTAACCTACATAGAAGGTAATACATAATGAAGCTTAAAACAAAGTTAGTTATTTTAGAACGCGCCCGTGATTATTTGGAACGACACTTAGGCCTTATTGTAGTGGAGGGGGTTATGTCGCCATTGTCAGACCATTCAAGAAAATTGGATCTGATACCATCCAAACATCGCGTTCGAATGGTGGAGGCTGCAATTCGCCGAAGCACTTGGATAAGGTGAGATACATTGTCGTTTGTTTATTTTTCTCGCATGACTCCACTATCGAAAAGTGTTTCTGGATTAGTATGTCATTCGTACTCATACTGTCTTAAGTTAACCAAAATTTTGTCCACTCACGTTGTGCGTATTCATTATATATTAGCAGCTAGTGTTTATTCCTGGTGGTCTTGTATGTTTTTCTTACGTTGTGGTTCTATCCCATCTAGTCACAACAACTGACAACCATTCTTGATTGATTAACATGTTGCCAACGGAGCCACAATCATGTCAGTCATTTGTGATTCTGTCAGTGTGCAAGAAATGTCATCAAACAAAATGCTGAACGACGTAATTAATGATTATTATTTATGATTAATAATAAATATCAGTAATTGGATAGGATATAATACTATCAAAGCCAAAACACACATTGAAAGCAACTAGGTTATTAAGGATAAAATCAGTAAATCGCATAATCTCAAGTTTGACACAGGGAAAGCCTGATTCATAACATAAAAGAGGTGGGATAATTTCCATGGAATACATTTTCAGCGATACAGAAATAATCTAAAAACAAACGGCTCACTTTATAAAGTTGACTAAATATATCGAGATGTATTAATTTTGTTGTTGGTTGTTCTCAATACTTAATCGAAACAAATAGTAAAATTTGACATTTCGGGATAGAACCGTCACATTAAATGCCACCTATTCACTCTATTTTTCGTTTTACTTATTACAGGTGTGGCGATTGGGAGTCCACACAGCCAACACCAATTTCCTGCCAAGATGTATTAGCTCACTACAAAAAGGTTTGCACAAACACGCCTTGCTTTTTGCACAAGATGATTTAAACTCTTAAACAATACCATATGCGTAATTTTTCAAAAAAAAAATTTTTTCCAGGAGTATGCCCGAAAGTTTGGCGCCTCAATTAATGTGTTCCTGCTCTGCGGTGCGGATGCAATTGACTCTCTTTCGAATGGCCATGGAGCTGCAGAAAGCAATATTGCAGCCGAACAACAGGTTTCTTTATAAAGGTCCAGTTTCCATAGAGTTCAAAGATACGTCTCCATTTCCACAATTAATTCCTTCCAATTCAGTTGTGTGATCTGCTATTTCAATACCCGGTTGTCGCAATTTCTCGACCACATTCACACGCCTCCTTAACCTCGTATCTAACTGATGTCATCAGGAAGAACGAGGTTGGCTTTTAGTTTTTCCTTTTTTTTCGATATAGCCTGAAACAGTTGACTATTGCATTGGAACTGCGCTCTGAAAGATTTTTTTCGTTTCAGAAGAACTTTCACTTGGTAGAAGACGAGACGTACCCTAACGATGCGAGTTCAACGAGGCTAAGGTATAATGTGGAAAGACAACTCGGCCTATTTTTGACAATACAAAATAAGCTATTGTTTGATTCGGCAGTACTCAACCATCTTGCTTTACTACTGTTCAAGTAAAGATAGTACGAAACCTTTTTTGTATTTACTTCACGAAAAATAATAGAAAAGATAGATAGAGAGTTGAACAACGTTCGGTGTCTATCATTTATAAATCGATATATAATGCGTCATTTAGGATAGCTTTACGTCGCGGTGAATCAATCAAGTACTGCACTAGTGATGAGGTTATTGAGTACATCTCTGACCACAATTTGTACCTGAAAAATAAAAGGTGATTTCTCTTCTTTTTGTTATAAAATAAATATCGAATAAACCTCTACTCTTACCAACAGCCAACATTTAGTCAGTCCGGCCTCTCAACGATTTTCTTGGAGAAAACAGTCGCACCAACAACAAATCATTTAATATCGTCTGTGATCCTAAGGTTTGCACATTTATTATCGGGCATTTTTTGCGGGCAAAACTGTTTTCCTAATTGTACTCCGTATGCCAGCACGTTGGAAAAAGAAACTACGAATACAACTAATTGCAATATTTAAGCACTGAATCAGTTTGTGCTCAAAATGGGTTCAATTCAATGGATCCAATTCATGTGGAGATTTCTCAAGGAGGACCCGATCCGTAAGTTGCTTCTAACCATATATATTGAATTTAAATCGATTTAGTTGATGAGCCTGACTTTATTATATAGGTATTTAGGAGTTCCGCTTGTGGCTTCACTTTGGAAATATGCCTGCAACTATAAAATATTTTGTCTGTTTTAGTTTTTTGGTGTCTTAACAAGTAATTTTTCCGTCCAACCAGTCTAAATAATGTTGTACTCCAATAAAACTGGGATATTAAAGGGATCGGCTCACCTTAAATTGTGCCTGTTTTTTTTGTTTCTTTATTTTCTATAAGGGATAATAAAAATTTGGAATACAAAAAGTAGTGTTATATTTCAATACTCACGAAGATATTAGGTGATTAAGTGGTGGATCGATCGGCCCGAAATGAAAAAGTGTAATTGTCCTGCCTTGTTTGTATGGGACAATTAACACTTTTTCATTTCGGGCCGATCGATCAACCACTTTATCACCTAATATCTTCGTGAGTATTGAAATATAACACTACTTTTTGCATTCCAAATTTTTATTATCCCTTATAGAAAATAAAGAAACAGAAAAAACAGACACGATTTGAGGTGAGCCGATCCCTTTAAGAAAATGATCGATAGAAAATTATCTTTGAGATGCCCATCGCCGAGGAAGCGTTCCGCCCCCTCTCCTCCGACTGAACCCGCTTCATCTTCTTGCACTATTGTGCCGAGTACTTCATCACAGACACTGTCGTCAGCAACGGCTAAGATAACCACGAACACTTCCCTTTCAACAGCAACAACATCAGCTCAACTAATTTCTCAAGCTATGCCTTCTCCAATACCCGACCTCGAATCCGAGGATCATCACTATCCATTCTGTCCTTTGCGACACACGGACAAAACACCACCAACACCAAGAAAGTAAGCATACCAAATTTTTCTTTCAAGCAAGTTAACGTCAGGATAGTGGAAATTATGCACATTTCAGTCACTAATTATTTACTTATATTTATTAAATAACACCACAAAACGGGCATTGCAAATTATATGGTGAAGAGAAAAAATACAACTAGCTGTACTTTCGTTGATTAGCAAACAAGTAAAAAAAAACGATAACAAGCGTAGCACATAGGTACTGGTTTTTGCATTACATTACATATTTTTTCAAATAACCTCAGACTTAAGAGCCATATTTGGAGATATTGTATTGTTAGCTCACAAAAATGGACCACTGTAACAATAGCATGACTGTGCATTTTAATTCATGCAAATGCTGCTAAAATTCCAGGAGCAAGAATTTGTCTGCCTCCGCTATATATTCTGAGATATGCAAACCCCCTCCACCACCACCGAGATCTGTTTTTCACCCGTCAGACAGAATGTCGATGTCGACTGGTGGATTGAAAACGGTACAATGCAAACTATATACACATCCAAAACATGACCCAATGGGCTTGGTTCTTTCTAGCATGTGTACATGCAATCTGTACCTGGCGATGAGCAGTTAGCTGACTCGCCCGCAACTTTCTTGACGTATTGTGAAGACTAGCTCAAATGACCTTTCTTGACGTATTGTGAAGACTAGCTCAAGTAATTTCCAATATCGTCTCTCAGGATCTTCGGGAATATTTCGTAGAAAATAAGATTTACTCATTATAGTCAATGTCTTCCGCTTTTCAACAAGTACCTACCGCCGATGACGTGTGGCAGCCAACACTGTCGGTAAAACAGCAACGCGAGACCGAGCCAGTGCGAATCAAGGAGCAAAAAACACCAATACTTCCCTTACCACCACCACTGCGATCAAAGGTACGTGTGGTTAGGAAGTTTATACGTTAATGTCATATCTGAACAATCATTTGCACTCTTATTCAAATCTCTTGGACGGAACGAAAAAAGTTTTGGACATAACGTGTTCGTTTAGTATATTACTGAATGTGAGATGTTTAAAACCCGAAAAACCAATCGCTGCACAACGCATAAACCTGAAGCAGATCCTTCTAAGAACATAATTTTTTAAAGGGACGCGGCCACCGTTTTGGCTTTTATGTATACTGTGTGTTTTTATTTTATAACGCATAGTGTTGGGAAAATGTTTTGCAAGAAATGCGGCAACATCGAATAAAATGATGACGAAAAATTGTGTCCTCGAACCAATACGCACCGTAACCCTAGTAAATGTCCAACATATGGCCGTGCTGATAATGACTCGACGAACGTTATTCCACTAATTAATCGGTCGAACACCTCGCGGGCATTATAACATTTGGTTGTCTATGGCAAACGGTGGACCTTGGACGCAACTTTTTTAAACAATGAATTTCTCGCTGAAAACAGCGTTTTTCGTCGGATTTTTTCCAACACTAGGTTTTTCATAATGTGCAGTTAATAAAAACACAAAGTGGATATAAGGGTCAAAAAGGTGACCGCGTCCCTTTAAGGAATCAAAAGATAATGAGGAGGGCACTGCTCAAACTCTACCACCACCCTATCCTCCTCCGGCATTAGTTCCATGGGGCCGTCCGCCAGATAGTCCGGCTTACGACAATGTTACGCTGGACGACTTATTTGAAGCGAGTACGAGCTGGGCCAAGTATATGGCGGAGATCAGCAAGGAGTTTGATGGCAAGTTTATGCAGATGATTTCTTTTTCAGTGCACTTCTCACACGCATTAAGACCGGATTTAATTATCTCGCTTAATTAATGATGTCAACACGACTTGTTCTTTGATATATGAATCTAGCTTTGAAATCGACAATGTCTCTTTTAGTAGACTTCGCTAAAATTCAAAGTGAAGTAAAGAAACCAGAGAAGTATCCTCCAATACAAAGGAAGGATTCGTTGACATCATCCCAACTCTGTGCACGGCATCCAACTAAAAACGTTCCGGAAACTAAATTCAAGCGAGAAGAACCAGTGTCCACCAAGAAAAATCCTGTAAAAGAAGTAAAGGAAAAGCGGAAAATATGGCCCTTCTCAAGAGCAAAATCCTTAAAGGTATCGGGTTTTTTTCGCAAGTGATTAATTTCTCATTTTAGTTTTGTGTACTTAAGGGGTTCGTTTCGTACATATAACTCTATATTGGATTTCTTTTTAGCATTCTGGGAAAAGTCTTATTTTCAGGAAAAGGAAAAATTAGAAGACGAAGTGATCTTCGAACCACATAGTGCAGCCAACGGACACAAAAACTCGGTAATTCATCTAATGCGTCGAATCCTTATGAAGATTAGCAACACAAGTATTGCATAGCCGTTGTAAACCTTTTTTTTTCAATTTTCTTTAGCAACCATCAATCCCTATCGAAAGAAAGGCGATTCGATTCGCATCCACGTTGGCCCGAAGTGCTGAGGACGTAAATGCGATTGGCAAACAAGTAACCCATTTTTACTTTCAGTAAAACGTGAAACACATAAAAACGGAATTATCTGATAAAGCATTTTTGTGTAACAATTCACAAGTTGACAGGATACCGTAATTTGATGGTCACCTCCAGTATGCAGAAGAATCAATGGCCGTTGAAGCTAAAAGTGTAAATATTTTTGGCTTGGGTACCTGAACAACCGTGTATGACTGTTCCGATATGATGTATGTACAACGTGCAATTAAATATGACAACATTCAGCAACAAGGCAGTCTTCGCCCTGGAAACCCAATGAGCCAATCGTATCACGATTATCGAAACCGGCCAGAAATTGATGACAATGGAAAAATAACCTTGTCGTTTAGAAGGTATCGGTTAGCTGCTACTCCAGAAACTACTGTGTAGAACTAGCCTTTAGAAGAAACTTATCTTAATGTAAAGCTCCAGTCATTAATCGACTATACTTACCTTGACATTTTAGCAAGCAGTAATTTCAGTGCTTCAACAACACAGTAACGTTGCTCCTTAGCGTAAGTTGGTAATTAATTTTGTTTTTAATTCTTATTTGTTTTTCTTCCAAATGAAAACTGCCATTACAATTATGAATTGTGTGCTTTTGTGCAACTCTTTCAAACGTAATTGTATCTGTGTTAATAATCTATTTCTGTGCCACCAACATGAGCATATGGGTATTTGTATAATTTGTATTGATTAATGTGTTAACATTCTCGGTTTTAGTTATTGATTAATTACCTGATATATTTCACGATTATTATGATAGCATTAGTGGTCGATCTCAATTCATTGATCTCTGCATTTATTTAATCTTTCACAGAGTGCCATATGTTTCAAGTAAAGGTTTGCGGTGTTTTCTTATGAAAAGATTTCTTATTTGTGCAAGTTGGCTGAGGTTTCTCCAGTTAAATATGTTCCCGTCAAACCAGACGTATTGTTCAATATTCATTAGGATTTCCTTAAATACCCCAAAAACATAACCGGGGTCCCCTTTACATAATTTTCGTTTGCACGTGACAGCTCGCATCCCTCGCTTGCCTCCTTTAACGTCCGACTTTCCCATAGAATGAGAGGGAAACGTAGATTGAGGAAAAATATCGAATACAATTCCCAGTACATAGCGACAGGCAATTCGGGAGTTAGCAAACACGGATCTCTAAGGGCGAAAAAAAGGGAGATGGCTGGTATATACATTAATACAAACAGTACGTAGAAAGACAACATCAATCCAGAAACGGAACTCTCGCCAAGGAAGGATTCAATGGCTTGCCGCAACACAACTAGACCTTATAGAACAGAACACGAACCTTGACATATTTACGTCTGAACAAGCTTTCAGAGCATGAGCACTCATGGCTATTGCGGATTATCAGCGAGTCATTTTTACTATTTTTTTTTCTTCACTTTTTGTCAAAGTCGTACGTTAATGAATGGAGAAAGACCACCCTGGTTGTCACAAAAGAAACGTGATTTAGTGGATTCAGAGGGTGGTTTTGAAAAGGTAATCTGAGATTCACGAATCGCGCACACATGCGCTTCACAACAAAGAGCATAAAAATTAAGTAGCGTCGACGATTCACGTGGTGTACTGTTTCCCCCGAGAAATTATGCTATGCACGTACTTTATGGGAAATATCTTTGTTATGTTAACGAACAAGTGATGCGTCCTGATCCCAATGATTTTTGAACATATACGTACTTCTTTAGCAGTACCATAGCCAGTTTGAAGGATTTTTGCCATAATGCAAACAGAAGCACTTTTTCTTTGCAGTCTAGTTCGCACACGTGGACCAGAACATGTGCACTTTTAGCGACAAAAAAAAGTGCAAAAATTGCGCAGACCAAATATTAGGTGAACTGTTCATAAAGTAATAAGAAGGAATTGTGTACAATATCACATCCAGAACAAGCACACGTAAAAAAGGATGAATGATAGAAGCACTTCCAAAAACATTACATGTTCAAAGAAATAAACACTTTTTTGGACTGCTTGTCATACTAATGCTTTTGATAAAGAATGGGGTCTCGTAGATGCATTTCCGTTACTTATTGTTGTGAATAAAACGCAATCTTGAAAAAGTAGCAGATTTCCACAAACACTTCACTGTCTATTTTTTCTTTTTTTTTGTATGGATTAGTTAAACGGCGGCGCATAATGCCTACATGGAATCAATCAAGGAGATGAAACTAAACAGTGTGTATAGTACTCAAGTTGAATATTCCTCATCAAAGGTATATTCAACTTGTACTATATATGTACTGCAAATATAATAAATTGTTCCAACAATCACGTACCGTTCAGTATGCCCTTTCTGGTCATCTTATTGTTAGTTCATTTCAATCAAGTGTAAATTTGGTGACTATTCTGTAAGTTTCCATCGTTGGTGCGAAACCTGCCCAGTGAACTCAGACTGGACCTATGCAAAAATACGTTACTCGGGTATCAAATGTACACCTATGCAGACGCGGCTTGCAGTTACATGGTTGACTGCAATAACGACAAGCAGCGCGCGTTTAGATGAATAGGTGCCAAGCATTGTAGCGCTTTTCTTCAAAGGAGCCATTCACAATGGGTCCTTTGAAAGGGCACCCGATGACGTCGACCATTGCCAGGTTTTGGGAGATGATCGATGAATATTAACGGATCAGAGGAATAGTTGCTTTAGTCTAACCAGAGCAATTTTTTTATGCAGTCGGAAACAGTTATGTTTACCATTTTTTTAGGAAAACAGGAAAACATGCGCCGCAAACGACTATCAAACTCTCGAGTTTTGTTCCTGCGATTTGGAGTGCTTCTTTGAGATGCCGGTGTGAAGCTACTATGTACAAGACTCTAGTGTCTTAGACAACACGGCATTGACAACAAAATTAAAGAAAGGTACACAAAATCGAAACAATGCATATAATAAAGTATTTATTTTTAGTGGTATTATATTCTAGCGAAAATTAATGAAAAGAGACGATTTTTGGTTTGCGTACGGTTTAACATTGCTTTAGCTTTTATGGTCATTTTCATTTCTTCAAGTTTTGCACTGGAAAAGACGTCTAGCTGTATGTTTTGCATACCATTCCCATTATACGATTTCTTTTGCTATCGCGGCGGTCGTTTCTTTTCCGCATGCGCTTCCGCAGCGTGTCTACCTCATTTTCCCCCACTCACTTTCCATCTCTTACGGTTCTCTCTGTGTGTTTGTTTCTTTCTCTACCCACATTGTGCGCATTTGAATTTGTCCCTGTTTTTGACCATGTCTCGCTCGCTACAAATGCGTTTGGGATACTGTGTTCTCGATTAACACCAGACGCGGGTCTTTTTGTACCGCGAGAGCAAAAGAACGGCACCGCCTCCTGACCGGAAGCCCCGTGTGCGTGAGTATATAGGCGCGGAAGCGGATGGCAGACACATCAACCAGCGACACATTTCCACTCTTACGACATGCGATTCGCTATTGTTGCCCTCGCTTTCTGCGCCCTTGCTGTTGCCGAACCGGTACTGTACTTTCTATGCAATACTTTATAACTTTTGAAATTGGATTAGTTGGTTTTCATTGTATGTTTACAGAAAAGCACAGAGAGCATTTTTTTCATATTGGTGGCTTTCATATTCTAGTCAGATTTAGATTATAGAGGATATTTAGATATAAGCCGACTGGATCTTTATAACCATGGTTATGACCTCTCTTCCTAGATTCGTCTGCGCCGGGCATACGGATACGGCAACGGAAACAGCAACGGAAACGGCAACGGAAACGGCTGTAGCTGCCAGCCCGTGCAGCAAAGCAACCAATGCGCCTGCGAACCAGTTACCCAGGCTCCCAACAATTGTCAATGCCAGCCAGTGTACCAGCCCGCTGCCACGACCACCACACAAGCCCCATGTCTCTGTCAGCCAATCACAACTCCGGCCCCTGTATGCTTTTTGCTTACGATTAGATATTATTTCCATTTTCAACATCGGAGTTGTCCAAGAAGATTAATATCTACCAAGGGCGCCTCATTGCCTAGTTATCGCAGAGTCCAACTACTGATTTTGGGCCTAAGATTTACTATTTAATAATGATAGGCAAACAGGAAAGGGGAAAGATAAATGATGCTGAATAGTCAATTGAGCAGGTATGTCAATAGGACGACGGCACACGTCTCTCTCATTTATCTGAGAGCTCAGAGAGCCACTGTGGAATACAGCCAAAGAAAAACACAGAAGCATTGGTGAGAGGGTGGAATCCTTCTCTCTCTGGAACAGTTTAGATCCATAAATCCACTCAATCCCCTAGATACGATTAGAATGGAAAAAAAATCAGTTAGAACATAGACATCTCTTCCGACGCAGGTAATATATGTCCTTAGTTAACCTCTTTTCGTCGCTCTCCATATGCCTGCTTCTTTACTTTCTTGGGATGCTGGTGGATGCAAAACAGTCTTTCTTTTTCTGTTTATTTGGTGGTGGTATGATACCATTAACGACAGTTTAATACTATAAAAATCCTTCTTTTTTTAGCAGATGAACTCGGCGTGCAACATTTGCCAGTCGTCATGTGTGACAGCTTGTATTCAGATTCAGCCAGTTTCCACCTGCAACGATAGGTGTGTTATTTTACCTAGTTCACTCAAGTTTTACTTAACTAACTCTTTGTGTACAGGGCCTTATCCGTGACCACCTTTAGATGCGAACAAACCTGCGAGCCAGTGTGTGACCAGCCGACCACCCCCGCTCCTGCCCCTACTCCCGCCCAATGCGAATGCCAAAACACGTGCCAGCCCGTGTGCCAGCAACAACCATCTCAGTGCTACTCTTGCCAGCTTACATGTCAGGTATAAATTATCGGCTTGACAGTGAGCTCTATGTGACAGTTCCTATGGATCATTCTTCGTTCATTTCAATTCAGGCCGTCTGCGAGCCGATCACAACGACTACCACAACTACGACGACCACGACCGCCGCCCCTACGGAGTGCCGGCCCACATGCCTCCGCGCTTGCTTCCAGGTATGACGCTTATTAAAAGCGAAATCAGTTTCCAGCTCCTAACGATTCTGGAATAATAATCCTGCATAATTATAGGTGTGCCTTGAGTTCCCCATGGAGTGCGGAACTTGCCAGAGCCAATGTTGTGAGCAGCCAATGACAACCACCACTGTGGCTACCACGACCCAGGTTTGTTTTGTTTATCATAGGAAACCTTCATCATACATTGGAAAGTGTAAACATTTTAAACAACGACTGCAAATTTTCTACTTTCATTTTCTAAACTTTCAGGCCGTCTGCCAGCCCGTCTGCGAACAAAAGTGTAACAATGTGTGCCAGCAGCAGCAGTCTGCTTGCGATCCGTGCCAGGCTGGATGTCAATCCGTTTGCCAATCTGCCGCGGCTACCACCCAAGCACCCACCGTTCTCCAGGTGAGCAAAAGTATCACATCAGATCTTTAACAAACCATTTTAGGTTTCAAATTAACATTGATTTATCAGAAATATGTAACAGCATATGTAACAACACTGTTTTAGATCAGCCTCCAACTCCAGCAGGGTGAGAGCTGTGTTCCCCAATGCGAGAATGCCTGCGAACAACAGTGTGAATCTGCCGGTCAGCCCCAATATCAGTGTCAGCCCGCTTGCCAGAACTCATGCAGTGACACTTGCCAGCCTGCCGTCACCCAGTGCGCTCCCCAACAACAGTCAAACACATGTGCATGCCCTGACAACTACAACCCCTGCAACGGAGGTTCACAGTGCTGCAAGCGCCGCAAGTAAATATCAGAAATACAAAACATATCTAGTAATTTTATTGTTTCCATGCATTTCTGTACATATGGAGAACAAATTTTCAAATATTAATTGTTGCGAATTGTGTGACATTAGCTGTCAGTATTGCATGATATAATGAAACAATGACACATTAGTCAAAATAATAAAGAAATGTTTATCAAAAACATTTCGTGTGCCAAAACTGAGAGGATTTCTTACCATTTCTTACGTCAAGGTAGCAAGTCACTGAAAAAAAACGCACCATGGATAGTCTCACATAATCGAAGAGTAGCGATCTATTTCATTGTGGCAAACTCTTTCATTTCTACTAGCACTTGCATATTATATCGCATGCAGGCAAACATAATGCATAGGATAATATATAGTGGTGAATGCTGGATTTACATACATACCCCACCATAGTTAAAGATAAATTGCAAATGAATTAGGCTAATTCCGGTAACATTGTCCCACAAATTCCAGTTAAAGCTATTGTCCATTTTACTTCGGAGACATATTCGAGGAAAACGTATTTTTCATCAATTGCTTATGAAGTGCCGCTGATTACTTTCTGGTCAATAATCGAAATGGAATCAGACTAAGGACATCAGTTGGTCACACAAATTGGCTCCCTTAAAAACCCTCGCACGGGCATGCGGAATGACTGAACTCGATTTGGCGGTTCCATATGTATGAGTCTCGATATGGCGGATATTAATGTGATTATCGCAGGGATATTTTTGATATTTTTGATGATAAAATGCTCTAAATCACATAAATTGTTTTGTGGATAAGCTAGTAACTGAAGTCTTGAGTGTTAAAATGTTATAGTAAGATATTTGTGCTTATGGTTAGTGAAGACCGTACAGGCAAACCTTATAAAGTGTTGTTACTTTGGAAAAAGAAGCATCGCAATTTCTGTCTCCTACGGAAAAGTTTTCATGATTTTGTTAACCAAGAAGAGCCGTAGGCGGCAAAACACACCGATAGTTGCAGATCGACACTGACTGAATCTAATACAAGCTATCACATATGACGACTGAAAATGTTGAAAGAAACGACAACCTGCCTTGATGCCCTCTTCTATGGTGGCCTACAGATGATAAAAGTAGAACTTGTTAGTGTTGATAAAGTGTCAGTTGCCTAACTCGGATACTAACGTACTCCAGTTTCCTTTTTTTTCGGAAAGCGCAATTTTCTGTTCCGCACGTACAATGCACTCAACATCTGCGCTCTTCCTTTAACTTTTTCTGGTATCAGTTGGCATCCGGGCCATCCTTTGTTTAAAGTGGAAAGTTCTTCGGACAATACTGCAAACTCAATACCCAGCCGAGTTCAAAGCCGCTTTTCAATGGTTGATGAAGCAAAATGACACTCTTTACTATTTAAGTATAGTAATAATAGTTTATTGATGAGACGAACACGTTTGATTCAAGCAGCCGCTTTCCACCAAGAGTATCCCTTCAACTGAGCGGGGGACCGTGGACAAGATCGTTAAAAAATAAAGAAGTTTTTACAAAAATTTACACTTTTGTGGCTGTGGGTAGAACATCCGTCAGTACACTATTTTCAGAAACTACCATCCCAAATTTACCAGCACCAGTGACAGCAAACTGTCGAACGCTGTATGTATTTTACGTTTATGATAAAGTTTCTGCATGTTTTATATTTCAGTTACCAAATGGAGGTGTATAACAATTTACCATATCAACGTTCTTTTTCTTGTGTAAAGTTTTAACACACATCTGGTTTTCTGGCTCTCATGCGTTTTTTGGTGAGTATAAGTGTTATATGGCCAACGAGGCTTGTTTTGGCTTTCGATAAAAAAAGTAATGCGTAGAAATGTTTCTTTCTTTAGAGGAGACCTCAAGTAATTTTCAAAGCCCGGAATGTTTGTTTTTATATCGCAATCGGTTTGCGCACCACATTCGCGTCTACAGTTTGTCTACCACTTTTTCCTTCACTCCTTTTCGATCGCATATGTCTACTTTCTTCCAAATCCCCAGCTCTGTGTGTATAATGCGTTTTTGACCGTGTTCTGTACAATACTAATGCGTTTCGGCATTTCGGCTACTGTGTTCCCAACGTCAGACGTAGGTCTTTTTGTTCCCCGAGAGCAAAAGAACGGCACCGCCTCCTGACCGGAAGCCCCGTGCGCGTGAGTATATAGGCGCGGAAGCGGATGGCAGACACATCAACCAGCGACACATTTCCACTCTTACGACATGCGATTCGCTATTGTTGCCCTCGCTTTCTGCGCCCTTGCTGTTGCCGAACCGGTACTGTACTTTCTATGCGTTACTTTATCACTTTTGAAATTAGCTTAGTTGGTTTGAAATTGTACGTCTACAGAAAAGCACAAAGACCATTTTTTCCAAATT
Organism: Pelodera strongyloides; assembly: GCA_036852015.1. Lineage (NCBI taxonomy): Eukaryota > Metazoa > Nematoda > Chromadorea > Rhabditida > Rhabditidae > Pelodera > Pelodera strongyloides. Next base: position 202,598 of record JAANDG010000128.1, on the reverse strand, counting down.
GGACGCATTCATGTTCTAGTCAGATTCGGATCATAGAGGATATTTAGATATAAGCCTCGTATCTCCGATTGGATCTTCTAACTATAATTATGTCCTTAGATTCGTCTGCGCCGAGCATACGGATACGGCAACGGAAACGGCAACGGAAACGGAAACGGCAACGGCAACGGAAACGGCTGTAGCTGCCAGCCCGTGCAGCAAAGCAACCAATGTGCTTGCGAACCAGTTACCCAGGCTCCCAGCAATTGTCAATGCCAGCCCGTGTACCAGCCCGCGCCCATGACCTCCACACAAGCCCCATGTCTCTGCCAGCCAATCACAACTCCGGCCCCTGTATGCTCATGCTTTCAATTAGGAATTACATAGTCAATTTACAGTTTTAATACCGAAGTGTAACAACTTCTATAGCCGCATGTGGTCGTTTACCCTTTTCGTCGCTGTCCATATGCCTGCTTCTTTATTTTCTTGGGAAATGCTGTTGGATGCAAGTCCTTCCTTTTCTGTTTATTTCCGATAGTTTAAGATTATAAAAACCCTTCTTTTTAAGCAGATGAACTCGGCGTGCAACATTTGCCAGTCTTCATGTGTGACAGCTTGTATTCAGATTCAGCCAGTGTCCACCTGCAACGATAGGTGTGTTATTTTAGTTAGATCTTGTTTTACTTAGAGAACTCTTCATCTACAGGACCTTATCCTTGGCCAACTTTAGATGCGAACAAACCTGCGAGCCAGTGTGTGACCAGCCGACCACCCCCGCTCCTGCCCCTACTCCCGCCCAATGCGAATGCCAAAACACTTGCCAGCCTGTGTGCCAGCAACAACCATCTCAGTGCTACTCTTGCCAGCTCACATGCCAGGTAGAAATTGTCGGCTTGAGGATAAGCTCTGTATCGGTTAATGTGAAACGTTCTTTATTTATTGACTTCAGGCTGTCTGCACGCCGATCACAACGACTACCACGACAACCACGACAACCACGACAACCACGACAACCACCAGCGTCGCCCCTGCGCAGTGCCAGCCCTCATGTCTCCGCGCATGCTTCCAGGTATACCGATAATTCAAGGCAAACAGTCTGTGTTTCCAGCAACCCAGTGCTCCGAAGTGATAGGCGAAACCATTACAGGTGTGCATTGAGTTCCCCATGGAGTGCGGAACTTGCCAGGACCAATGTTGCGAGCAGCCACTAACGACCACCACTGTTGCAACCACGACACAGGTGTGCTTGTAAGCAGAAAAGAAACACTTCCATTTTCCAAAAGAATAGTTTTAATGTTTACGCTTAACTTTAGGCTGTTTGCCAACCCGTCTGCGAACAAAAGTGCAACAATGTGTGCCAGCAGCAGCAGTCTGCTTGCGATCCGTGCCAGGCTGGATGCCAATCCGTTTGCCAATCTGCCGCGGCTACCACCAACGCACCCACCGTTCTCCAGGTGATCAAAATTACCACATCAGATCTTTAACAAACAGCTTGAGTTTTCAAATTAACATTGATGCGTTGGCAATTCTGTACTTATTTTGTTTTAGATTAGCCTCCAACTCCAGCAGGGAGAGAGCTGTGTTCCCCAATGCGAGAATGCCTGCGAACAACAGTGCGAATCTGCGGGTCAGCCCCAATATCAGTGTCAGCCCGCTTGCCAGAACTCATGCAGTGACACTTGCCAGCCTGCCGTCACCCAGTGTGCTCCCAAACAACAGTCGAACACTTGTGCTTGCCCGGAAAACTACAACCCCTGCAATGGAGGTTCACAGTGCTGCAAGCGTCGCAAGTAAATATCAGTATACTAAACCTATCTAGTAACTTTATTGCTTACATGCATGTCTGTACATAACGAGAAATAAAATTTTCACTTATTATTGTGCAAGCTTGTTATGCACGCTCATTATCAATATTGCATACAACATTTAACGCATAGCAGGGAAACATAAGAAAAACAAGACTGTATCTTGCCAAAACCGGTTAGTTGATTTCGACAAGAGTGAATTGATAATCACGAGAACAGGAGAAAGTTCCAAATCAATATAATACATAAGAATTGCAGTGCGCACCAGTTTGAACAGTCTCTGACCGAGCTTCCCTTTTCAACATATTATTAGCCATTTGGTATTATACCCCCATTGTGCTCCTATGCTACAGCTGTTGACAATTGTCACATTCTCAAAACATGTGAACATTTAGATAATCCCATCTATGCCAAATTGTATCTTCAATTGGATTGGCTTGTTAATCGTTACTGATGTCCTTATACTACTGCTATGGGCACTAATATTTTACCGAAAACGACAAAACACTAAAGATGGCCAGACATTTGTCTGACACGAAGTCGATGGCCATACTAAAACAAAAACAAGTAATACCTGTTTCAGGTACCAATATTGTTGTTCAAGAATAGGCAAAAAAGCATATTCGAAAAGAAACATATACTGAAGACACATCAATATGTTTTGACGGTTTAATTATTGCTTAGTAGACTCCTGTTTATGAGACGATTTATGAGGCGATGATTATTTTGCCTAGTTACTTGTCTAATTTCAATCATTGATGGGAGTTCACATTCTGAATTTTTATTCACAGAATAAATAATTTGAACTTCGAATACTCAACTACTGAACAAGCCAATTTAAAGTTCGATTTGCAGAGTCGATCCTGTTTCCTCTTTCACGTTACTTACGATATTTGCATTGGTGGAAGCGACCTGAAAGTTCGTATTAAAACACTTATATTTATTACGGTTCATATCTAACACTCATTTCAGCGTTTGAATATTCTAACTGATTTACTGTTGTCAATTTCTGTTATCACTGACTCTTAGTTACAGTTAAAGGGTCTTACAATTAGCATGATATTTTGGTGAAAACATACCTTCTCATAAAAGTGCGTCTTTTCGTTTTCAGGAAGCGGAATCGGTACCGAGTGCCACCAGCCAGCGGGCAATTTCACTCCGCCAGTTATTTTCAAAGCTCGCAGCGAGTTCTGTAAAAAGACCTTATGTTAAGCAGAATGCACTAGACCACAAATATTTCCAATATAATTTAGGTCATGTTGCTCACCTTATCTGGTTCGCCGGAGGTGGCATCTGGTGAAGCAACAATCATAATGAATACACCCTTTGTACCGATGAAGAACGTGCCGTCCGGACGAGAAAGAAGCAACTAAACAAAAGGTCTTGGAATCTAACTATGTGTCCATGCTTCGAAAATAATGTAAACTTAACAGCAACTCACATTTGCATGTATGCTTCCGTTGGATTTGTTATAGATCACGCCGGGGCGTCCCTCGCCACCAGCTAGACTTCCAGATAGGCCCTGCACAGATTGATTTTGTATATATAATCATGAACGATTATGATCAACGAAAGTCTGTCGAAGCGAGGTGATGTTTTTAAGTAGTTATCGCATACTGGTACATACAAAATAGCTTGAATCCTAGATGCGTAAACGTAACAAGACCTTGAAGAGGAGCTCCTTATTTACGCCTTCTTCAACCCATTCCATGGTGAATTCTTGCTCCAGGGCATCAACCTTGCTGCGCTCCGAATGGGCAGTGATCAGTGGCCAATCAGCCGATTCCATCTCAACCATTAATTATGATAGACAAAACGGTTATTTTATCACACCATAAGGCAATATCTGGGACAACTTCTATTTTGACTTGTGAACAAGCTCACGATATCTTCTTGATAGGAAGTTGGAAGAGGTAATCACCTTATCACCTAGCTGGTCAAAATTGTCGACATCATAAACCACAAAGGATTCCGTGGCAGTAGGAGTCTGAAAATAAAATAAAGTAAGTCATGTAAAAATAAACCATAAGTATCGTATTTAAACCTTGAATAGGGAAAAATTAACCTGAAGCTTCAGTTTTCCATTAGAGAACTCAACGTTCAATTTTCTTGTTTCTTTGCTGGGAATTGGGGGATTGTATTTTGTTCCGGCCGCAATCTCAGTGACTCCGTTTGTCTAAATTGACATGCATGGCCTTTATTTTTTTATTTATTACAACAAGAAGATGCACGCCAAAAGGAACATGACGAAATGTATTTGCAAAATACAAGGTTGACAAATAAAGGTCAAGTAATGATACAAATAGGATGAATGATGGGACTTTGACTATGTATAATTACATATATTATTCCTTTCGGAAGGAAGTAATTTCATGAAAATAAAAAGATACGCAGTCGTCTTACGTTTCTCGACGTAACTCTGAAGAGCTCTCCTTTCTCTCCCAGGGGTAGTGAATGCACAGTGTCAGCATTTATTCGTACAGCATGTCCTGCTGGGATTCTAAACAAAATTGCGTATTCAGTGTCTGATATTTGGGTAATGCATTAATTACGATACCAAATAGAAACGAACTCAAAGTGTTTTGTGCCATCTGTTGTTTGAACAGCAACGGTGAACTGCTCCCCTTCAGGGTTTTCGTAAACAACATCGCCATCTACACGCACAACCATTTTAGAAGCATCCGTGACGGCTTCGACGACCTGTATTAAAGCGAATGTCAAGCCTGATTCACAGATATTCTATAACACGCTGTCACAGCTACCGTAGTTTACACAATTTCTCTCGCGCTCTCCTCTTTTTCTTTGCTGACTTAAACAAATTTCTCTCGCGCCCTCCTCTTTTTCTTTGCTGTCTAACAGCAAACGGTCCTGCGGCAGAGAATAGTTCTGATTTTGTCCGCATGAATAGAATCCCATACTGAAGGAGGTTTTTGGAGGGGTTTTTCTTCTTATATGAAAGTTTTTGTTTATTTTTATTTTCACTTTCCTTACCTTCAAAACATAAGCTTTTTTTGAGCCCAACATGAAAAACCGGCTTGACATTCCCTTTAACACTCTTTTATTTATAATAATTTTCATTTAGAGCATACAAATAAAACTTCAATAAGAACATAATAAAGGAAGAAACCAGATCCAACAGAGTAGAGGGCCAAGATATCCGCTACTTATTATTTCTTATATTGTTTATTTAGCTTCATAGGTAATTATATTAATCTTTATGTATTTTCGTACAATAGTAATTTCGCGTCTTCTCAATGATTAGTTTAGCTTACCTTCGTTACAAGAGCATCCATGTTGCCTCCTTCGGGTTGCCTACCGAATGCATTCGGCCAAGTAGATTTGGTTACCTCGTAGCTGTAAAGAAACTTTTTAACTAATCGTTGATTCAACTTTTCGCAACATTTCAGCAAATCACGTACGCAACTTAACTTTTTTTCGCCGAAGTATCGCTTTTCGGAACAACAAGAAAAAAAAGCCTACTAAACGACCTTATCGCTCTCGATCTGTTATTGACAGCATGTTCGAAATAACCTCGGAACACCCAAACTGATAGAAATTGTTGGTTGCTAGTGTAAATGAATCTCTTTTGCAGAAGGATTAATTTTTGAACGTGTAGACTAAGAGTTCAACAATAATACTTCATCAGTAGATCTCCATTATCTGATTTTTTGAAATGACAATAAATCAAGTTCGATCTCTTCTTGTTACTTTGGGCTTTTTAACTGAGCGAACATAAACAATTCGAAACGAGGGACGTTTTGCATTGTTTGAGCTGATATGCGATGTCTTCTCAGAAGATATTTGGAAAGAAATAAGCGCATACCTTGCATGTACAGGCACAATTGAACCATAGGGGGAACTAGAAGGGAATGGTTGTGGTGTAACAGTGCTCATTTCTGAAATAGGTTGTTTAGTATGTTGCAAGAAAAAGGAGGAATATATGTCGAAAGCGACATTACACAAGTCCTTTGCATAATGTGTAGAATGCATGCAGATCACGTGTACGCAAATACAAGGGTCTCGTCTAGAATACTATCCCTACAACCCGACCATAATGGGGTTTGCAAGTATGCCAAAAACCGCGAGTTTTCCTTGCAAGTATCAATTCGCAAAATCGTGTGCTTTTTACACCAATTTACCGTAACTTTGACACATCCACACTATAGAAAATCCGCCAGAAAGCAAATCATTTGTCGGACAAATGGTCCCGTGGCGATCGGTCGTAAAAACTGCCTGTAGATATGTTCGTGTAGTGCCAAGATACGGTAAATTTTTCGATACTTGCAAGGAAAATCGGGCATACTTGCAAACCCCATAATGTAGGGAGGAACAAATTTGCTCCGAACGGATTCTACCAGAGAAAAAAGAGTATATTAATCGGAAATAAGCGCAAGTACCCGAAACAATAAGGTGACAATACCTTTAAATGGGATAGCAAATTGTTAATAGATTAACCAAGTAAAATTAGGGGCACTGTCTGCCATCTCTGGATAATGGGGTTTCCGAGTCCCACAAATTCGGTGTGATTCTGTCAATACTACCGTATTTCTGCAGGTAACTTGCATATATAATATGAAAAAGTGAAAAAATATTCTCGTGTAGTTCCAAAATACTGTGAATTTTCACCATACTTTGAAACCCCATAAAGGTTACATTGATACCCTACGATTGTGAAATGGTACGATCAGCTGGAAATAAATTACACACGTTGAAAAATATCACCCCTATCACGTACCCTTTGACGTTTGACCCATTAGATTAGCCACTAATAACTGTTTTACTAACTGAGGAACTATTTTTGTAAGAGGCATGTTTTAGTGTATTTACTAATAGCATGCGGAAGGTATTTCTCATTTGGTAGTAAGTTTTGGAGACATTCAAAGTTCCGTCCAATATTTAATGGAGTTTGTGTGTACAACGATATACTTATAGTTAGTAATGCAACATGCAGTCCAACCTGGAAGTGTTTTCCCGTACATGTAAAAGATCCAAATAGACGTGGTGAGTACAACACCATTAATAGCATCGCTTGGTCTTAAGGCAAACATGTCTGTGATAATGTAGCAGAAGAATTGACCTGGTTCTAATGTGTGTACAACTTCAGAAACAATAGAACTGGAATATATTAGTTCGAATATGCAGGAACTCTATGCGAGAACAGTTAGTGAATAAAGGAGTTAGCGAATATGTCTTTCTCTTTTTGTTTGAGAATATTTGGATTGAATAACCGAGTGATTTAAAAATGAAATTGACAATAGATTGCAGAGGGTGGAAGGTATATTTGTGGCGTGAGATTGTGGTAAAAGCGAAGAGGATTAAGGCGAGCCGTAGACGGCGAAAGAATGTTGGCTTGAATAGAAACCGAGTAGCAGATTGTTTGCATAGATCATCGAAACAAGGGAGACAGCAGGACGGTATACAAGGCCAATTGGCTCAGATAGTAAAAATGGCCTGATGTTTAGAAGGTTAGCAGTGAAAGTTGAAATCCCCCCCACAGAAAATGCATTTTTGCAGTTTCTCATGCACATGTGACTATCTCGTGTATCAGTCTTTACAGTTAGATAACACCCGGAAAACACAAAAATAAATCGCTAAAAATTAAAAGAAAACAGGAAAAGATAGTAAGAAAAATGGACAACATGTTATGTTTACTCAGATAAGGCGATTAAATGTGTAGAGAGGAAACTATACTACGCACTAGAACATGTAGCGGTAAAGAGCATTTATAAGGTGCGAACTTATTACAATAATACTTCTCTGATCATTTTTTTCTATTTGCAAAAAATATATATATATATATATATCAGCATTTTAAATGTGTTATCCTTTTTGTATTATCATTGTAATCAACGAAATTTTCGATACTTTCCATAATGGAAGTTCCGAAAATAATGGCGGTTTTAATTCAGACACCAAAAAACTCTAGCAAAAAGGATAAATATATGTATTTGCAAAGATTTCAAAGGAATCCATCTTCAGATCAAGCTCCAAAGATCAAAGAAACAGTAAACAGAACAATGCACAAAATCTATTTTAAAATTACCGAAATTTAGCTGCGCAACAATTTTGCGCGCTCACGATCAACCTTGATCGCGTACTTGAATGCGATCGATTTGGAGGGATAGGTGTTAATTTCAAATGTGACCGGCCACTTTTCTATTTAAAATGATGCACGACCGTTTGCATATGTATAAGACAATATGTTTAAACATACTTCTTTTACTGAATTATACATGTAAACGAGGTCTCTCAATTGAAAAAAATGACTATTAATTATGGTTTCATTGCTGACATTTCAAACATTTGTGCACATTTGTATTGCAAACCAAAACGTTGTCGTTCGTAAAATTTTATATGTGGTAAGACAACATTTGCGGTATATTTTGTCGTCTTGCACATGATGTTAAAGTCTAGTTATTTCGACAGTTGGTGATCTCTTGGTCAGTAGATTTCCCAGTCCTTTGGTCCAACTGCGGCGGTTCTCGTTCTTAGTCTGAATGAGATTGTTTATCAATCAATGTTTATTCAATATATTTAATGTTTAACAATTTTTTTTTACCTTTTTGAGCGCAAATTCGGATGTAGTAAATTAATGAAAACAAAACATGGGTTCCGTGCCTGAACTCCATGGTCTCAGCGACACCCGGCTGAGTGAGACCGTGGATTTCAAGCACGGGACCCACACAGAGTTCAGGTCTCTTGCAAATATGTCAAAGACACCACGTAGACAGAAGAATGCACAACATATAGGGGAGCCTACCGCATTGTTGTTGTTGTTATGATAATTATAATTGTTTGTAGTCTCCGATCCGGAGTGTCTCAGTCGACAAGGGAGTGGCGAAGGATGTCCAGAACCTGGCTGAGACCCGTCGCCAGATGAAGACGACGTTAAAGCAGAAGAACGGGAGAGCACTGGCGACACACCCGTACCATATGACGTCGCCGATGGGGCTTGTAGAAGTTCTGGGGAAAGGATGCAAATTACAGCAGGGATAAGGTATTGTACATGTACATAGTGCAGCTTTACTTGAAACCAAATACAGTTATGAAAATTGTTGTGCCACGGGAAGAAAAGCAGTAGGGAAACAAATTGTGCGCAAAGTGTTTTGAGTTATATTTGAGCTTACCATAGTCCAGCCCGTAGTACGAATTGCGCACTTTGGTCAGCGGAGACGAACCCTCACCGACGTTCATATTTATGACGTAACGAGAGTTTCTGGGACTGTTGTTGTCGTCACTTGTTTCCTCCTCGTCCACCTGGTAATGGAAAAGAAACAATCACGATTCTGAGGGCTCGCTCACACAAGTATTTTTTTGCCGAGATCGTGACAACGAATGATACCATTCTTACGAACTAAAGTACATGTTGCGCTAACACGAGTGATTACCCTTGTTCTTGGTCCGCAGCAGCCTAGCGTCACCTGCTTGACACTTGAATATTTTGTATCTCTTTAACAATATACATATAAGTGTTACCCTGAAAATCTCCTTCACGTTCATTCTTTGTCGTGGCCGCCGATGTGGTGCTGTCACATTTCCATTACTGTGAGGATTGAATAAAGAGAGATTATGTCCGAAGCCGTATGATCCCAGATACGAATTTCCTGAAAAGACGTTTGGTTTTTTAGTGCAATCAGTGGTATGAAAACTAAATTGGTTGACATGTGGAATGTTCTAATTTATACACAGTAAAACTTCGTAATTGGGAAAAAAATGAACATAAGGAATAAGTCATGGACGGCACCTTTGAAAGACGAGTCAAACAGTCTGACACCATTGCTTCTTGACAACGTTGTCTGCACGTCGGGGATCTTTTCCTGAGCCAATTGCGTATGCACATATGCAAACTCGCCCCACATTGCTGAAATTCGTATAAAGAAATGATATAATGCTAATACCTACAACACTGTAAAACACTTAGTGTGCGAACATGTATAGAAATAGTCTAGTAAGTAGAGGAGACTTGCAAACAACGATGTACATAAAGTGTCTAACCGACAATGCGAGCTTATACACACTTCAGCACGTATAAATATGTATTTCCGATAGTCTGAAACATCACAAACACAACACATTAACATCTACATTCGTTATAATTCAATCATAATTGCGAAAAATGTGGACGTTTGCGTTTCTATATCAACAATATTTCTCCAGTTTGGTAGCCTCCACGCAACACATCATTTATTCACATCGGATATCTCCTCAGTAGACACGTGTGTGCACGGGATTAGTTATTTACCCTAGTCTCATCTCAAAATAGGCTTCTACTTCTTCTACTAAACTTGGTTTCTACGCAAAATTAACACGATTGCAAAGCATGGTGTCAAAGAATTACTTTATAAATAAAGCAAGCGTGTTTCTCTTATGAACTGACGTTCTTGAAACTCTAGTTGAGGACTAATAGTGGCAAAAGAAATCAATGTTGATAGAAACAGTTGAAAATTATGGTCATCAGCAATTTGTTGATTGCTGTTAGCATTGGGGTTTTTCGGAACGGCCTCATACCAATTTCGGAACTTTTTTGGAACCGCCTCAAACCAGTACCTGGCTAACATTGTGTGTCCCGAGGGTATCTGTCTAAACAGCCAGATACCCTAGGGACACACAATACGATAAAGAACTTTGATAGAACTCAAAGCATTCTACTTATTCATTCCTTTTAATAAAAAGCCTGTGCTTCATAAGACATGTTTTTTGGAAGCTAACACCATCATATTTCGATAAAGAGAAAGGAATTGTACACTTTGTTCTCGTGAGAACTCCTCTTTTAAGTGAATGATTCGTGGAGCGGGCACTTAAGGAAAAAAGATGTCATGAACAAGCCGTTCATATATCCAATTCCTTATACATTTTACGTCACTCATGTATTTTTTGTCATTCACGTATTTTATTAAATAATAAAACATACCTGTATCATTTATCTGATGTTCCAATGCTCTGATCCAGCGTTGAGCTGATTCTCCACTATCTGTTGTAATAATGTACTGTGTGATTGGTTCATCCAGAGATTCGTTTATAAGAAGAAGCGATTCGGGAAGATTGCACGGAACAATTCGACTTCGCTAAAAAGACCATAATGGGTTTTTTTTTTACTTATGTTCAATCTGCCCTTAACTTACTCATAAAAACATAGGGGCAAATGACGTAGCCCACTGAAGTCCATGCGTTTTGTTTAACTAATTTATTCGTGAATGGTTGCGCACACGTTGTTAATTGACTTCATGCAGTAAATTGCTTTGGTTAGTTCTTTAAGAAAGGACGTGTTTACGTATAGGTTATTATTTGTTCGAAAATTTTGATCCAAATGGGAAAGAATGGGTTCAAGAACGCACTGGAGTGAGAATGATTCTCAGCAAACTTTGTTTCATGGTAGGGTTTCTGTGTTCGTCGTTGTTAACGGTACACCGGAGGACTCCAGCCTAAAATAAGAAATTGCGTTTATTTCGCGTTAAGGAGTATAATGACAGACAATGTGGAGGAGTATGTGGAGGAGCAAAAGAGTGATACGAATCACTAGCTAGCTAATGTACAAAACAGTACATAAACTAGCGGTCTCTCACCTGCAATCTGGAGTGCACATGCTGATATATTGATTCACTGCTGGACGGCCTAATAGTCAGAATACCCTCGGCTATCGGTCGGGGTACCGAATTGGGTAGACAGACCATACGACATATCAAGTGACCGTAGAGAGGTGGGCCTGATAAGTCGGCTGAAAAAAAAACGCGTTGTCTGGGTAAATTTACAATTTAACGAATGAATGTTTTACACTATAAGTGCTCCTATTTATAAAAAAACTTCAGTGTGGATATTTATGAGTTTTTATAGTTGCAAAGTGTGGATCCCTTACCAAATACAGATGTCTTCAGATCATGGATCCTAGTCTTCTCATCTGCGTCGGTCAACACTAAAAGCGCCCGGGCAACAAGGTTGAAGTGTGTGTTTCCCACCGCGTCGGGAATATGCAAATTACGACGAGGGTCGGGAACAGTCAGTTGAGTTTTCTGAAAAACATTATTAGTCATGTAGCCAGGAATCGGCTTTTTCATGAAGGTTGAATGACGTGTCTACAATTTTTGCCTATTCCTCAACATTAATCAGCAACGGAAAAATAAACTGACCACATTGGATCCAAACTTCCTTCCCAGCGACCGGGTGATTCTCTGTTTTATACTTCCCATTCCGTCCCCGCCGCAATCTGTTCTCGCACAGTAAACGGACACTTCGACACAGAAGTCGTCGGGCTCATTGTAACTAAAAGCTTATTCTTATTTAGCGTGCATTCGGACGAACTTCTGGAAATTTGACAATTTGACCAGCGAAACTTACAACGTGAATGAGTCGGGAAAGTCGACGTCCGTGTTGTGTCTGTTGATGTTTGTGATTAGCTTACTATCCACTACACTCTGCTTGGTGTGAAGTGTGACGAACATAGAAAAGCATCGGTTTTCTGAAATACATTGATAACATGGAAGAAAACGAATTTAGTTTCGACCGTTTTGATGTATTTATTTTAATAGTTGAAAACAAGACACTATATATCGCTTTCAATAAATCCAATCGGGTATCTAAAATCATAAATTCATAATTCCGGAAACAGCAGCGATGCTATACCTCCTTTTCCTTTGAAGAATTCATCTTCATTCCATGCCAAGGGAATGCTCAGTCGTGAAATTCCAATACTCGCACAACTTCGGCTTCCATCATCAGAAGCACCAATACTGTGAAAGGTTACATATAATTCAGGAAAAACAGTTCTAAAATGTTTGGAAAAGTGAAGCAGTTAAGTAGAACCTTCCTGTCCTAACATTTTTCGGAATAATTTTTTTACAAGCCTTTAGGAAAAGAATATTCCCCATTACTTATGTATTACTTATTGTTAACCACTACTGTTGGTAAAATGTTTACGATGGTACAAAATGTAAGCACATTATTGACGGTATGGTTCACTTAGCACACCGCTTTGATTCTATCGCAACGTTCGATAGGTAAACTACAATAAGAAACAACAAATTTTCTTTTTTTACACGGACAATAGTAAACATAGCTAGTCCTGAGGTTGTTGAGACTGTGGATGATATATACACATATGTATATATATATATATATATATTATATATATATTAGGAAGACAGATGCTTACACTCTCATTTGATCGTCGTCCAATAATAATGGCGGGTCTAATTGCTCTCTTATCCTTTGTACAATCTTCTGCTTTTCCCAGTCGAGTATTCCAGAGAAATCACTGCCGTCCGAAGACTGAAAATATACATTGTTTATATATTGACATACAAAATTCCATTAGTATGTAAGTTTTACTTTGACAGCGTCGGTCTTATCAAAAAATCTAATAGCAGAAAGGCCTATTTTTGTGTAGACTGAAACGAGCACGGTAACATAAACAAACAATTGTTAACATAGGATAGTGAGATCACATGAAACAAATTGGACACGTTAAAGGACTCGTAGGCATCATATTTATTTAAGTTTTTTCATTCGGCTACTTCCACTAACTGATTCAAACTAGAATCTAGTATTAGCGTGAAGGGATATCATCCAAACAAACTTTTACCCGACCACACGTAATGAAAATGTTTCCACATATTGCACAAAATATGCGTGCTTAAATAAAGTCTGACTCATAACTTGTCGTAAAAAAGGGAAATGGAATTCGAAGAATCTCCTGCACTATTACTGATAATCAAGCAAAAAAAGGACAGAAACATCTGCCTTTGAGGATTTTTAAAAGAATCTTACTATATAGTTTACTAATTGACGACCTTATAGTTTCCTAATTGTTATTTGCAATTTCTTCCTAATTGGGTAGAACTGATAATAAAATTGAAGGAACAAAATAATAGTTATTTGTTGGACTAGCATTAGCCGCGCGAGTGATAGTGCATTTGACAAACACATGTCTTGTTTTATGTTCGCCTGAACAATGTTTGTTTTTGAGACACATTAGGCTGGACAAAAACTATAAAACGAAATTGTATGGTGCCAAATTTCTAGTCCCAAATTCTGCAGTGGAATCCTCGGTTAGCAAGTAACGGATATCCTCGTGTTGTAAATGATAGTTTCGAGATTACTTGATAGTTTTCTAATCTAGAAAATAACATGATGAAAGATGTAGAAAAAGAATACACTTGCATTTTGTACAGTAAACTGATGCGAAAAATCGTACACTGACTTATTCTTGGTCTCCGCCGAATGAGGTGCGCTCATGCTTACAGATCTGCATAAATTATCGAACATTTAACGTGAAAATTTTCAAATTCAGCGAAGCTTTGTGAAACTAAAGCAGTGAATTGTGAAAAAGAATTAGATGTGAACTATGTTTTTTTTTAGTAATGCAACTTTCTAGAACTAATCGAAAAAGCCACGTCTTGTGAAGACAATAATACATCACAAGTAATTCACTTGACACTCAGTATGAGTCATTGTATATACTTATTTCAAATTTCGATAAAGGATTTAAAGACGACGCTAAGCAATGCGACTGGTTATTAATTAGTGCTTTTTTGTTTTGTTCTATGTCAAACATGCTAACTTAAAATCCCCCAGGATAACTTTTGCGCATTAAACGCTGTACATTTCACTACTGAAGATTAAAGAAAATTGCCACTTTAATCTGAAAATCTTCTTTGCAGTCAACAGGTTGCATTTTTGAACTTTTGGAAAAATTTCTCCTCTTATTTGTTTTAGTTGTTTGACGACTGGTTAAGTTGACCATGCGCAAAAGGAGTGCTGCGATTACGTCAATGTTTTGTCCAGTGGAAAACACAGTGCAGAAAAAACGTTAATTGTGCTGCCAAAGAGGAACTAATTGTCCGGCTGACCATCAGTGAATCCTACGAACCAAAACATTGTAGAAATAGTTCCAAAAAAGGTTAGGTAGTCCAAATAATAGCGTTATTTTGGCTTTTGTAAGGACTTAATTGTTGAACAAGACATCATATTTACGTGCATGACCTATTGAAAGGCTATGTGGGAGGAGCATTGTTATCAAATATAGTTAGCGGAGGAGGGAGACCACTCTCCCTCATTTAGTGTGCATTAGGGATGGCCTTGATGGGAATCATTACTGATCGACTTGGCTTGTTTCATTCCGAAAAGAAAAACGATTTAGAATAATAGAAAAAAGCAAGAAGACTAAAGGTTAAATTAAAACAAAGAGAGTTCGATTATCTATTAAAAACTGTCTTTTTTCAAAGTTGCTTTAAAAAATACATCCCAACACAAAGATCCATCTATTAGGCTGCTCTATTTTTTTTTCCTTCTCTAGAAAATTAATTTCCTTTGTATCAGCGAACTGTGAACCCAATTTAGTACACAAAGTAGTTTTTTTACTGGTCTACTTATACGGAAGCGTTCCGATCGGATGTTGCACGCCTTATGTAGTTAACATTTCAGAGATTTTGAACGGTAGACTTTTCAGATAATAAGCGTAGCTAAAGAAAAAAATGTAAGAGTGATGAAGGATGCCACTCTCGACAAACACTGCTATCATTTTATTGCCCTCTAATGCTAACCCGGGAAGTATGGTTGGACAATAAACTGCGCCGAAACGGGTACGATAATTAACGATCTTCTCCACAATTGCAGTTGCGAACCCGTGGAAAACGCTTAATTTCTTGGTGTTTTGCTAACAATGCTTCAAGGTGAAACAAATTTGGTTCTAACGGCGATCTCATTATGTAAAGCGTGTGCTGCCGACAAATGCAGTGATTTGCATAGAGCAAACTATGTCAACCTTGGATTCCTTTTACTCATTCGATGGATATATCTTTTCAAAACATGGATAACAGATGTCGAACAGTCGATGCTTGCGAAAACTGTGATCTATTGCGGAAGTGATAAACTCTACTATTGCAACACATTTGTCAAATTGTTATTAACTGACAGCAAAACAAGGAGAATTTAATTATTGTTAGGAGTATCCGATTAACCTGCACATATGTTATGTAAATTTTCATCACGTGAAAAATCACACTGAGAAAAAGAAAACTATTCGTATATGAGAAAAAATGAAGAGATTCATAAAGCGGAACTAAATTTAAAAAGAAATTAAAAAGACCAACCGTTGATTTCGACGATATTGACATCGCCCCCGTTTTCTGAGAATATGGCCGTAATTGAAAATGTGTGTATCTGAAAGAAATAAGCTTAGAACGAATATTTACTGGTGACCATACTTGAGCATGAATTGCGTTGTAACATATAACTTGTGACTATAATTGATCATTGCGAAATAACAAAATCAATTCGAGCGGGTCCATTCGTATTGAGGTGGAACACATGTATGTGTTAGCGGTATCATGTGATCTACGCTATAACGAATTAGGAGAACCACTACCTTATAAACAAATAGGTTATTTGTTGCTAAATAGTTGTTCTCCTTGACATTTGATTTATGGTTGGAATAAGTTGATAGTAAACGTCGCAATAACTTAAGCGTGGAACATTTAAGTATTCAAGGGATACATTATAGAAAGGTAAGAGTACTGAAAATCTTCACAAAGAAAACATTTGTGTGCGAACTCCGAAGCTCCGCCTACAACATTACTCGAAGTTGAAAAATTATTGGAATACGCAAACTTAAAAGAACAGTTGTACTTGTTTATGCTATTATGCTAATGGGTTTTTGCAGATGATCGTCCTTAGTGAGTTCTGTGATGCATGCGCGCTGTGCTATTTGTTTAATATCGATAGAACACGGGTTGGATAAAAAAATGCATTTTAACACCGAAGTTCTCTCTACGGACTACCGAGCCTTCGATGGAAGCACTTTGATGGAAATGGTCCTTTCTTCCCTTACAATTGTTTGCTTGCGGGTCGCTATCACGAGAATGACAAATACGAATCACAAGAGCATTATATGGTAAAACAAGAAGTCTCACGAAAAGCTGTTCTTCTACCACGATATTCTTTTTCCCTTGCCGGAGGCGGTTTAACAGAAAAAACAGTGACACTTTCAAGAGACCCGTAGGTTCATTAGCTTAGACTTGATTTGTTTTTCTGTATAAAATTGTTACAATGTTTAAGAAAGAATTAAGAAAGAAAGGGATCCGAAGAAAAAGAACGGGATCCGAAGCTTTACATGCCCAACAAAACACGCGTATGTTCCATAGGTTTTTCGCGAAACAGGTCGGGGGCATTTCTGGTATCAGAAAAGGTAGGTTGGTGACATATCAGTAAACACTCAAATCCGGAACTCTACAAAAAGAACATTGTGCCTTTTGAGGAAAATGTGACGGATCTAGATCATGCAAACTTATCTGAAACTTTATCCGTGCAATTTGTTGAGAAAGGAAACAAATAATAACAAGCTGATTGAATCTGTAAATATTTGAAGAAGAAAAAACATGTTAATCGATTTGTCTATTACGACGAATTGGCGAACGCCAGAAGTTGATCACCCTCTGCAAAGACGCTTGTAGTTTATTAAGCGGACCCCAGTCAGGCGTTTGCCACGGCAGTTTCACGCCTTTCCATAAGTGATTAATGGGCAATTTATGAAGTCCTTGGGAGTTTATTAGACAAACGTCTCGCGGCAGCCAGACCTCCTAATTTTCTAAGCATAGGTAATGGAACATATTCGTTTAGGAGAATCGTTGCCAAAATTGAGCCAAAATATCATACAAGAAGGCATCCTACGTTTGTCTTTCCAGTAGAGCGTGGTCAAAAATTTCGTGTCTTATCGTGTAAAAACCACTGAACAAGAAAACAAGGAAAATAACGGGTATTCTGGGCAACAATAATCCTGGATATCCTAATCATTTCCTTCCAAATAGTACATTCTCGATGAGAACTGTAATGAATGCAAAGACAATCAGAAAACGCCCTTGAGAGAGGATTGGGGGAGGGCCGGCAGGAACTATTCGTGCGGGCAGAACGCGCTAAGCATATGAGTTCGCCTATGCATGAAGGGCAAACGGTCACAACAACTTGTCTTTACCGCCAACAAAACATCCGGATTAACATAAATATATCAGTACGATGAAAAAAACAATCATTTTCACAAAATGCGCCTATTCATTTTAAGAGAAATATATATTCGAAAATAGTTCTGATATTCATACACTTCGGATAATGGGTGGCTTTGTTTTGTTTGTACTGTACGACTAACCGAGGAATAAGGCAACTTATTTTTCAGCTATATATTTGAGCCCATGTATATCATGAAGATCCTCTTTTTTACAGGTTCACCAATTCGCATGCATAACTAGTCGTGTCATGATCATGGCAGGTATCCTTTATAAACAATAAGTCTGTAATTACAACAAACCCATCAGTAGGTTAGAATATTAGGGGAAATAAAAAACATCAAGAAGAAATGTAACGTGTGGTAGAAGTGAAACATAAATAAGAGACCCGCAAAATAATCTTATTTGTATTCTGTATCATTATTGTTTTGCTTTAATATTCCCGGTCTTGAAAAGAAAAGTAATAGAGAAACTAAATAAAGACGAAATGCCGAGTCACAATGACTCACATCACATGTTTTAATAATAAGATTGAAATATAAAAGTCTGGAAAAGAGAGGCCGGTGAATCTACCATGTATCATAACATCAATCAACTGGCACTAACAATAAGACAACAAACTAAGTGTTTATCAGTTCAGTTTTGGCTATAATGTAATGAATACTATGACTACACAGTAATGTCAAGCCGTACTGATAAAACTAACTAACGACAATATGAAGTAATTCTTCCCAAATTGTAGTAACTAAATAGGGAGAGAACTCGTGGCAAAGTTTGTGGTCTAACATCGTGTCACTGTTTATATCACTCAAAATACGCCCAGTGTTGATAGTGAATAGCCGCACCTAGTCTATTGTAAACATGCACTCTTGACTGCGGTAGTTACGTGCGTGCTCTGGAACAACTCTGACAAGTTGCTCTCGAGTTTTTCTACATTGGTCGCATATTTACTTGACGGATTTCATGTGACTTGGCATACTTGGCAGGTTATAAGTAGTCATTATTACTCGAGAATCAGGAATACGACAGCGCCGAAACTAAAAATGAATGAATTTAAATGTTTGCAAAAAAACATATTCAACTTTAGTTATGTGGTAAAGGGAAATGAACATTACCAATGCAGCTAACTTAAGGAACTTAAAAGGACATATTCACTGCAAAATTAAAATGTCCAAAAATTTTAAAAAATGTCCAAAAAAAAACAGAATATGCTTGCGTTTACCCCCTTGAAGCGTAAAAGAGTTGCGTTTCAGTGCTGCGTGTTGATCGTATGCAAATGTGTTTATTTGCTGTCTGCCCATGTCCAAGCTCCATGTTAATGATATACGTTGGAATACGGTGAAATATAAGCCCTGGAGGCAACTCTCTTCCCTGATCGCCTGCGAAAAATGTAACGAAAAATGAAATTAATGAAGATTTTGGAGCTAATAAGTCATTTTAACAATGCTTATCGAAAGGAGCGAAGTATACTTTTGTGTACAATGTTTGGTGATAGAATAGCAATTAAAGTTGAAATAGTGGCTATATTTCTTCCCAAAAAAAATAAATCATGAAAGAAAACTTGTTAACTATCGGAGGCGCTTTGCAAGACTACCATTCCGATCACTAGGCACCCGAGTTGAGGGCAGATAATCCTGTCGGTAAATACTTCGAACAAACAAGTGGCATCATTTTCCTATCCTTCCTGAGCAAAAAAAAAAAACAGTACGACAAAGGAAGAGGCGCATTTCAACAAAAAGTATTCGAGTGACAGTTTGTGCTGGGTATATTCAGTAATATAACTGTACCAGTCTTAATAAGTTTTTAACTCTTATGCGTGTAATGTAGGATAAAACAAAGAGGGGAAAGCAAGCAAACATTATGTTGCACGAAAACAACATGTTACTGAATGTTAGTATTAACAGCTATGAACACATCATAAGATCACAAGAACTATCCAGTGATTTCTTACGCACATCGATAACATTAAAAAGAAATGAAAGTTATGACATATAAACCAAACGAAGCGCAAAGTTGATAACATTCATTGTGATTTCAAATGACTCAAAATGTATGAATGCATAGTTGCAAAGCAAAACTGTTCAATTTCGTAAGTCATTTTGAGCGTGATGGGAGTATGAAAAACGTGATATGATGGTTTCTTTACAGGAAAAATAACCAAATACAAAATGCTAGTAAGTTCTGAACCGCCTGCAATACACAAAATAGTCTCCCTCTCTTGTTGAATTGGAGCCAATTTCCCAAACAATGCGATGGAGCTTTGCATTTACACATTGTTTAGCTAAACATGTTTTGGATCTTCTTTAAAAACATATGAACACCGATAAATCTTACTGAACAGCCTTGTTCGTTTTAAATCTGTTGCTGCGGAAAACGAAGAACTTAAAGGACTATTGTTGAAGCAATAGGATCTTTAACATTATGTTGAAGCATGCATTCAAACGGGTTTGTGCATGAGTAAGTGGAAAATAAAGAATTTTTGTGTCAACTTGAAGGTTTTTGGACCTCGTTAAAACGATGTCCACCGGGGGTTCGATAGGGAGCGTCTTCGCAAACAGAAATTTGAAAGAATGGACACAAGTGTTCAATTCTACTTTACTCTTTCAACCTATTGATTACAAACACTTGTCGCCGAGATGCGCTGAGTATGCATGCAATGA
Source organism: Pelodera strongyloides (assembly GCA_036852015.1). Taxonomy (NCBI): domain Eukaryota; kingdom Metazoa; phylum Nematoda; class Chromadorea; order Rhabditida; family Rhabditidae; genus Pelodera; species Pelodera strongyloides. The sequence goes on along the minus strand of JAANDG010000128.1, from coordinate 182,165 downwards.
ACCAAATACATGATTGCCTTATGGTGAAATTGGTATTCAATTAAAAGTTACATACTGTATGCACTTGTGCATTTTTGTTGATCCTCTCAACATGCGTCTGGTGGGTAACAAATGAGGATAATTCTCCTGGCACTTACTTCATAAAAAAATCCTGTAAATAAAAATAATTATTATAAACGTTCACTTTTTTTAGGTTAATGCGATACAACCGCAGTTTTCCTTCATCTAAACCAAAAATTTTCTTCATACATCAACATCCTTCTGTGCTCTGAATTACCATGATGAATCTTCTTTTTGAATCTTTAATACACCCATAAAAACGTGTCTTATTGTGGGGTATCAAAAAGCGTCCAAATTAATTTCCTTCATAAAGTGGGCGACAATTTCTTCCGTCATTTCAGGACATAATGACTGATGTTTTATGCATGGATTCACACCAATTGTCCGCTTTTTATGGAGGAAATTATTTATCGTTGGGTTACTGTATTAACGATGGCAATGAACCGTCAATTGAAAAAGAAATCACTTCCATTTACATATGTATTACGTGGTCCCCGATACCTATTTACTTCATCACTGCAAAACAGTGATATAATATTTCGCTCCGGGTGATGGCGATTGGCACTCATCACTATGGGTCCGTTAGAATCACGTTGTGATCCGAAATTTAGCGTTTCAGTCAATGTTCGGCCTTCTCATTTATTCAGCGTGTTTATGTGCCTGTTTGTGTGACTTCTAACAGAGTGTAGTGATTTCTATGGTCGGCGGTCGCGCTAATGCATAATAAAACACGTCGAATTCCCAATGACAATGTCAAATATGCTGTCAGGAATTGAGAGAACATTTTGTAAATTTGCTTCGCTGATGGAGGGTCCCCTTTCGTGGGGCCGAACAACGCCAGAAAGCCACTCCCCGTTTTATACGAAAGACTCAGTGAAAAGACAGCGACATACGACGTGCGTGAGGCTGGGAGACGGCAGTCGGCTCCGTTTCTGAAAAAAAAAAGAATACTTCATTCTCTTGCTCTTCCGTTTGGTAGCACTAAGTAACGGTAATGAGTCCGGCGACTGATCCTACTGTTCTGACCACTCGTTACTATAGATCATTATAAAGTCTCCTTTCAGACACATGATACACCATCTTGCTTATTCGCAGATCTAGTTATGGGTCTTATAAACACACACAACTACTTCCTAGCTATCTAGTATGTTGCTTAAAGTGACCGCTTTGTCTCGTGGCTATTTTTTCTCTACGTATATAACAAAAACCTCTTAGTCTCAACGTTGTGCTTCAGTATATTTCGGCACGTGTTGTTTATTGTAATATAGTTTCATTGCAAACATACACATGTAAAAACTTTGCAAAAGGTCGTTCCGCTTCAGTTCTCCTGTTGTACTTATTTAACTGTTTCTATTACAGTGATACCACTTGTGTCACTACCTTGAATAGCATATTATCTGGCATGAATAAGAGTTAGCCACAGCACCCGATCGCCTTTGGATGCTTAAGCTGACCAGACCAACACACAAGTAATTAACATAAGGGCCTAGAAAGTATGCACGCAAACATACCATTCTATCACAAATCTTTTTCTTTATTTCTCGTATACATCAAGTCAGACTGTTTTATCTTTGTCATGTAAGTGAAAGTATCGCAAATGCAGGGTCATGATGACATAAATTGCAATATTTATAAAATTTGAAAGCTCAACTCATCATAACTACTCAAAAGGTTGCCTCATATGCACTGTGGCATTCATACATCTAGATTCCAGGAAAAGGCTGCCCACATATCAATAACTTTCAAAAATGCAACAAAAAACATAACATCATGGAGCACACTTTTTTGTGTTTCTTTCATGCGACAGAATGAGTAGTGCAATGTGATTGCTACCTCATATACTAAACCATCTCCTTGTTTGGTTGAATTGTTTTAAGAATAATTTAGGTGGTCGTCATATGAAAACTATTGTCATCTACTACCTACACATATTGAATTACAAATTAAAACGGATGTACAATTTGTGCATTTCATTTTTTCCCCGTCCCCAACTTCTAGTTAATAATTCATGGGAATGACGGACCCTTTCATCAAAAAAGTTCTTTATTAGGGTCGCGAACTCGAAACAATCTAACAAAACAGCTGCATGAGTGCCTCTTCCGAGGGCATTATCTCCGACATCTAACGATGAACGAGTACAAACCCAGGCCCTAATATCTGAAAAAATGTCCAGGCGTTCTTTTTAAACACACCAACACTGCATATGTTTATGAACTCCCGTGTGTTTTCCATTATGCCACAACAATGTCCCATTTTGCTTGTAGTGGGTGTTTCCTGTAAAATATCCTCCATTTTTTCTGGCAATAAGCAGGAATTTTTTTCTAGTAAACGAGAAAAAAAGTCTGTTGAATAAGTACTTTCTTTTAACATAGTAATAAGTTCATATAACCAACCATTTCTTTCAACCTTAATGTGAACTACAAACATACATGTCTCGCTGGATAATGTACGCATTTTTATGCATGTTTTCAACGGAAACATCGAACTTTAGTCCGTTTGTTATTTTAGTTAGGTGGGACGTCTCTTGCATGCCCAACAACTTGGGCTCCTTTCCAATTACACATTTCGCTTTTATTTTCTGCAAATTAGAGAAAAAGACCACAACGAGGTTAAACTTCAGAACAGGCACATTTCATTCATATATTCCCAAACTTGTCTGCTCGTAATATTAAATATCATGTGCCGTAAAGAACGGTGAGCGTAAAGTGGGCGTAAAGGTGTTTTAAGGTGAACGCAAGTTCAAAACCAAAAAGGGCTAGGCGCTATCGCGCCTAACCCCAATTGTTACTGGTTTTCAGCCTCTCTCAAGCTAGTATGTATGATGATACCAATTGAGTTCCGCTGTATATATATATGTTTTTGTTTTATTTTATTGTTCAGAACTCTGCACGTGACTAACGTCAGGAAGGATCCGGGATTTACTTTGGTAAAATGAGCATACATATTAAAAGTTAATAATTAATGTTTTGCATGTGTCTCATGTAAACAGCAATATTGGTACAGCCATGAAAAAAACCGAGGCGTTTACATCCCACCAAAGATACAAAAAGCAGCAAATAGACTGGGTGTGTATCTCGCACAGAGTTTCCGTGGGGGTTTATTTATATTGTGCCCTTCCTTACTACTATACAGCTATTACTATCTATCCACTTTATCTTTTTATCAGTCGTGCGTATTTAAAATGTGCCTAAAAGCATATGATGGTCCATTTCGGTAGATGGTGCATTTCGGTGCACGTATCTTCTTTGTGCAAAATAGTATCTTCTGTTAGATGCATGTATGATATTTGTATTTCGCTTTCACTTACGAACTTCGTGATCTTTCTTCTGTTTTTTGTTTTAATGTTAAATACAGTATGTAAGTCAATTTGGCAAGTAAGCACGTAAATGGCAAAGATAAAACAACTTGTTTTCCTTTCAATAGACCTTTTCCTTTCAATATTATTCTGAAAGAGCAACGAAGACTGTCCTGATTTTTTTACTTTTACATTTTTCAACTATTTCTTTTTTTTTTATTCAAAACAAACTAAAACAAACTAATTGCCACTTGCATTTACGCTTTTATTTTGCAGGATGAGCTTCTTCGGCAACGGAAGTAACATGGTGTGTGGAGTTTTGCTAATGATGCGTGGAAGTATATTTAATTGCATGTGGAATGAGTGTTTGAATTTTAGTAGTCCAGAACATCGCAAAAAAAAAGAAACAAAAAAAGAAGGCAGATGCTTATTAAGAGAATTTAAGAAGTAAATCGATATATTTTCAGTCAAAGATAACGAACGGTTGCTCAAACACTGTGGACGGTATGCTTTTCTTTCTTTTGTTCCGAACCTAACGATCTGCAGACAACTAAATTGCTTTTTTTTTGTCTTTGGGATTTGTATTTTTTTGGTCAAGTGTGCAATGTTGAAAATATACCGAACGCGTTTGTATTTCGTTAATGTAAGACCAATTCGCATGTTCTTGTGCCCAGAAGCAGTATTATGAGTCCAAACGGACAGTGATTAAGTAATCGATAGTATGTTGTACAATATTAAGAGTGTTAAGACAACGAATACGTGGTTTCTCATTGACTTTGAATAATTGAAGTCAGTATTATCATCACATGTTGCACTGCCAGCAAGTTCGAGCCATTTAAGAGAACTACGATAAAATATCTCGTAAGCTGTGGAAACAAACCAGTGAAGCTACAGTCTCGCTTATCGGGCATCTCATTTTTGATAGTCATAAAAGAATATATGATTTATGGGTGCAAATATGATGTTAGTATATGATAGTAAAGGTTTAAAAACACACTCTTGCAGAATACAAGAAAGCTTTCAATTTCTTCGATGCCAACAATGACGGGTACATCACATTCGACGAGTTGGAGGCGGCAATGAACAAATGTGGACAACATCCCACCAAACTGGAACTCCGTCTGATCATGCATCACGGCGACAACGACAGTAAGTCAATTAATGTGTTCTTTCTAGATTGTACCTCGCACTCCTCGTAACCTCCTACGTAAAGGCCAGACATCTTTCTGTCCGATCGCATTTATTTATGGCGGTCGACTATTTCATTTTCAACACGTCCACCAACCCGTCAGCACTGATTCGATTGAGCATTTGGCATGCCCTCCAACCCTTTTATGCGCTTTTAGTAAAGCATATTTAGGGTTGTGGTCGCCTTTTTGGAGTAAACAGCATCACAAGAGCTGGGTAGGCACGTAAAGCGAAAAAGCACTCGCAATTATCATTGAGCAAATTTGAAAAGACGCTAACAACTTTGGAAAGGCCAACATGCGGCACCGGGAATTTGCATAGGCCGCGCACAACACTCTAATTGTTGTTGCAAATGAAAGCCATTATGGAACCGCCAACGTTGGAGTTGGTTTTAGTAAACATGGAACCAACAACGATGGAGTTGGTTTTAGTAAACAATCTGGGATATTCACGCATGACAATTCGAGTTCCGTTGCATGCTCTGCTGGTTGTTTATGATCCCAATTATGTTTTCTCAGTTGGAGCAATGGGTTCAACGTTCAAGAGAGGCATTCATTGTTCAATGAAGAAGTGCGAAAGGGGGTACCAATTGAGCGAGATGTTTTATGAACGCTTTTCCTTTTACGTAAGCGATTGGACAATGTAGAAAAGGGTCTCAAGGAGCTTCCATGTTCTTCCAACTTTTTATGTGCATAAATGGGACGTACCCCACAAACCCTTTCTTGCCGAAAACCCAGTCCAATCCCTCGATGCGCTGCAGTCGTGCATTGCGGTCCCTCGTTTCAATCTATGTTTCGTAGATATACATACTTTTTGCGTAGAACAAAGCACTCCACCAACTGTCAACACTGATGAAATTAAACCGTAAATTCACCAGTTTTTATCTCTTTGCAGCCACCGATATCAACCATCAATTATGCGCATAACGTTAACATTAACACAATTTTCCAATAAACGAAGTCATGTTTTTGAAAGTTTTGCAAATTTGGTTTCGCAGGCAAATTGGTCAGATTTTTCTGAAATTGGCAAAAAGACGTGTAAATTGGGGGCGACAAGACGTGACAGTCGAAAGCAGCAAGACCACTAAAAATCCATGTCCAGACTCCTCAGGGGACCAGAAAATTATTTGAACTTCAGAGATCTTGTGAAAATATAAGTGATTTGATAAAGCCAGTTCGCCACTAAACCGCCGTCTAAGAATCACATTCCAAATGAAAAAACACCAAAAAAATGTAAGGTTCACAATCATATTTTCTCGTTAGGCATCTCCGTCATTCAGCTTCAACTAAGGAAGAGTAAACAAAAAATTAAGCAGCGGCTTATATGAATTTAGCAATAGATACGGCTTCTTTATCGAGATGAGAGTGAATTATCAAAATATATATGCGTCCTTTACATTTGCAGAAAACGGTGTTATCACATTTGACGAGTTTGCACACCTGATGAGCGGATCGAAGGATCGTAACAAGTATACCTATGCTCAGTTGCAGGAACAGTTTAATATGTTTGACAAGGTCAGTGGCTCCTTTACTGAATACGCGTATTATTTACCGGCCAGCGCAAGTTGAGCTGTTCTATCATCACTAGATCAAAATACGCTTTCACATACACTATCTAAACAGCAGTGCAAATATACTCTTGATGGAAGTATTATTGTTCAGGATAAGGACGGATTCATTGAAAAGGCCGAGATGATTGATATTGTTCGTGAGCTGGCGCTCGGTGCTTCGTTTCCACGCAATGTAATCGAACAAATGTTCAAGGAAGCTGATGTTGACGGCGACGGAAAAATATCGTTCGAAGGTTAGTTCTGAAAACAAAAACGAATTTAGTCGTCTGCCTTCCTTTTATATGGGACCAATATCCCCTCCTTATTTTTCATGTATGTTCGCATCCAAGTATTCACAATAATGCACCACATTGACAACCCCATTGTACGTGTTGGATTGACTGAAAACTGTGCAAGAACTACATTTGTTGTTTCAGAGTTCGTGTTGGCGGTGAACTAAATATGTCTGATATCGTCTTAAACTGGATAAACTTTATTTATCAACTTTTCGAAACTTAAAAAAATTCTACTGCGCGATCATCTTACTTTTTTTTGTAAAATTATAATACTGTTTTTATGCGAACGAACTGGATCCAGGTTACTTTCAATGCTGTTGGAATTCCCATTTTTGAATCTCATATTTATTTATTTTTTATTTCCTTGGCCACATTTGAACGAAATATGTAATGACACGATGACGTTATTACAATGATTTTAACTCACTGTTACAGATCAAATGTTTAGCATGCGACTATTTTTATATTACATTGTCTCGTAACTATTTCTATTTTATTTATTGCATATGTCTCGCTTGGATCGTTCACATTTCACATAGTCGGTGTTTTGTTGAGTAACAAATAAATGGCATGATTTGCATACGGTCGGCTGCTGCCCGCTCAATGCTTTATACCCACTTTTGCAACATTTTGCCGACTAAAGTACTCGGAAATTCCTTTTGGTAAGCAGAGGGAAGTGATGTAGTATATGTCTATCCAACGCAGCAACCCGGGCGTGATGAATCATTTCAAGATAAAGCACAAGCGAAAACACTTTTTACAGTTTTATTGCCAGTGGCACTCCATTCAAATATACATGCACGATATCGTTTTGTTGAGCAATTATACAAAATAAGTCACAAAAAATAGTAATCACAGTGATACTTAATTACTATCACTGAATATTAATAATTACCCATGAAGCAACCAAATGATTGTGATGATTAGCCGGTACGACTTTAGACAAATTCTGGTTTTGGCTGGAAATCATTTGGAGTGTTTTCGAATCCGGCTTCTTGATCACCAGGTGGTTGGAAGTCTTGGTCCAGACGGACCCGTTCACTGTTCTTTAGAGTTGCATAGGAGATATTCGAGAATCTGGTGCCCTTAAGCCAATCTTGGAATCTGAAAAAAGCAATATTTGTTATTCAAAAGAGAAAAGTCATGCATTTGAAGTTTGAAGTACTAGTGTGTAGTCTGACGTGGAGACACGGTTGAACATACAATAAAAAATGTATCGTATTTTCCAAGAATAAGAGAGTAAAGTATATATAAGTAAATAACAAGAAAACCGACTTCTTTGAGGTGAATCCGATATAGAGGAGCATAGCAGTGACAGCGAACAGTAGCGAAAAGAACAGAATCTTTTTGAAACGGAAGCCTGAACAAACCATTGAATATTTTTTTTTACCGCATCTACATCTTAGGGTTTTTGTTTTGTTCCGCATTATACATATTCCCAAGTGTTTGAAATTAAAAATTTGCCACCTGGTTTTTTTAAATGCGAACTCAAGAGTGAAGATTATTATCATAAAAAGGTAAAGCTGTTCAAACGTAATTGTTTTGGTGCGCTTATATCCCTCGCAATTAAACCACTCGCTCATCCACATGATGAAAAACCACTTGTATCCGAGATTATCATTCCGAGTTCTTATAAAGAAAACAAGGTATTACCTCTCCTCATACTCTTGGCTCGCTCGCAAATGTCTGTTTGCTTTACTTCAATCAGAGGCTTTCCAGCCACCGATTTCGGGGACGCACATCTAAATTTCTCAGTTACACAATTTTGTATTCACAAATTGAAAGTCATAGAACAACATAAATTGTTCTGCGGTATTACTAACTCGAATATATGTAATTTTCGGCATTGTCTAATGGATAGATACAAAGAACTGTCAAAAATATACAAAATTATGGAATTTTTTATTGAACCAACTTGGGCATCCTTGCGTTTTCGAATGTGAACACCTGATTTTCAACCAAGAAGTCTGTCTCGCAGTCACAGTGAATTGGGTTTCCAGCAATGAGAAGTTCAACATCTCCGACATCCTGAAGCATATTGTTTCCACGAAACTCATTGTCTATTTGTTTAGATGCGGCATTCTTGATACAGTATTTGTTCAGATACAGTATCTATACATTCATCCTAAGTTGTTCTCGTCCGAAATTTTTTTTTCATTTCTACAATTTTGTGTCAAGCCGGTTATTTCCATAAAAGATTAAAGATACGGAAAATGTATTATTCACCCACCCAATCGTACAGATCTTCGCTAATCGTGGAAACATTGCAGAGCTGGAGGTCAAGCACTTTGAGTGTAGTCACAGGCTAAACTATTTATTGATTTGCATTATTCGAAACAGTGAGTGTTACTTATCATGCAACACAAGTTCTCACAATAACAGTATGTACACTTACAATCCGTTTGGATCAAATTCCGCGCTAAAATAAATCGAATAACTCTACTCACGGAAGAACCCTGGATATTTCCAAAAGCGTTCTCATGAACAAGATAAAGCTTGGTGCTATTGGAGAGAATCACTTCCTGAAATTGTTTTATCATTTGTATCTGGGTTAGAAAACATTCTTCTAAAGTCATACTAACCACAAGAGTCGAACTGTTAACTGCTCGTGCGATAACAAGCTAAAAAAGCTTATATGATCTACAGTAAATTATTACCTCCAAATTGTTGAGTCCACAAAAAGCACAGTCCTGAATCGAGTAAAGGAACTTCATGTTTTGCATGTAGATGAGCTAAAATTTGAAATGTTTTGTATTGACCCGTGAATATCTTTGAATAAAGGATCAAGCACTTGAAGCATACATTTATATTATTATTTTGGTTTGAATGTCATATAGCATGAAAGTGTTTGAACTGAAACATAGTAGCTGGTCCGCTTGTTAGGACCAGCCTGTGTCCTTTTCTACTTAGTACCTTGTTTTGCTGTTTATTTGTGTGTTTGTTCACAGTTTAATAAAGAATTCTACATAGAAAACCATGCATATTGAGAGTTCATATAATATTTGCCAGTGTAAGCTAACATGAGCCTGTATTTTTATTCGAGTGCGTGCTATAATGGATAATAAAAAAAATCGAATTACGAGGGATGTGTCCTGCAAATATTTTGATAAACTCATAACGCTCATGCTACAAATCCATACCTTTACGCTATGATCGTCCTTCAGGGATTGATTGTGGAATTCGGCGATATTTGTCTCGCTCAGATCCAAATGTTCCAGCTTCGGAATGTTATTAATCGCTTTCGGAACCTAAAAATATATTTGGTTTGATAACCTCTTATTATGTATATAAAGTTGACAATTTCATTATTAGTTTGCACACTGAACAAAGATTTCTAGTAGTTCAAGAGTACTGTAGCGCATCGTGTTCACCTCATTGAAAGGGTTTCCAATGAGTGATAGACTCCTTAGATTCCTGAAAAATAATACATAAATGTTTACACCTCGAGGGTGTATGCACAGAATGTTGAAATTAAGGGGGTTTCAAAGAAGGAGAAAATTTCTTTTGTTTTGTAGCTTAATTTTTTTTTTATCTCACTATCCAATAAAAAAATCCAACAATTTTCATAGTGAAATATGCAGTTTATGTTCAAGCACCTATGTTAAATAAGTTATTACTTGAGGTGGTCAAAAACATCTGCAGGCAAATCCGCCAAGTCGCAATTGTCCAAAGATAGCTTTTGCAGATTAGAGAGTCCCTTGAACGTTTCCTTGTTGATGTTTTTGAGACGATTATTGTCGAGAACCTAAATTGCGCAAATGTTACATCACGATCTAGTTATCATACGGCGATTTCAAAATGACGGTTGAACAAAAAGGCATACCAATTTCTCCAAACTCTCCAATTTTGAAAACACTCCATCAGGCAGGGTTCTGATATTATTCGAATCTAATACCAAATCCTTGAGATTTTCCTCCAGCTCACCGGAAAACATCTCCCTGAAGAGGTCTTGTTCAAGGAGTCATATTTTATAGAGGGAGGAGAATATGTCTTTAAACTATACTAATAAATTGCTTACGCCATCGGCCGTCTGATACGGTTCCTTGTTAGCACTAGTTTGCGGAGTTCCTTGAAACCCTTGAATGCTCCAGCGTCAATCGTGGAGATATAATTGTCACTGAGATCGAGGGTCTTGATTGTTTTGCGGTGGGCTGGCAGAACTCTGTCCTAGAAAAGGTAATTCTTGCAGCAGGCAGCATAAAACAATCCTTGAACCCTTTTTATTCAACAATCAGCGAAAGATGAATTATTGTATGCGTCATAAGTCAAAAATTGGAAAAAAAAATTCGGACAAATCAAACTCTTCAGAAACGGTGTGTGTATTTAGCAGCAATCCAAATTCTATATTTTTGACTGCTGCAATCTATCAAAGATTTGCTGAAATGCGTGTGCCTACCTTTTCAAGAGTTTTGATATCATTATCACGAGCGTAGAAGAAATAAGGGACAAAATCATCCGATTGCACGCGCAACTGCAGGGTTTGCAGGGCTGTGTTATCGACAAACTCAACCTGAACAATGGTTAATTGTGAGTGGAATACAGATATCAGTGTCCTGTTTTATCCACGAATATTCGTGAACCAAAGGAAAGTAACGATCTATCGTCGAGAAAGAAACGCAATTCGACAAACATACGCTATCGCAATTGACTTCATTGTTTTCGCACTGGCATGTCTCATCCTGTTCGCCATCACAAATGAAAAAATTGTCTCGATCCTGAACTAACACGAAGGGAAAACGATAACGAGAAATTAACACAAGATATTTACCACTACTGAATAGACTCGTGCCCATATACTCAAGCCGACGGAGTAAGCGCGTGCGCATGAACTGTAAGCGTAGACTATTGTGCTGCATAGGGCCGAACAGAGACTGTGCGTACGAGAAAGGAAGCCTTAGCTAATGCATATTCGCCTACCTCGTCAGAGTCCTTGCTGGGACCTTTGTTTATCTTTTTTCCCTTCGTAGCTACTACTTTCTCAACTTCAGCACTCGGATCCTCTTCCTTAAAATTTAACAATAAAAAAACACCACGACTCAACGTGTATCAGGCATCGCGTACTATCCAAGTTTCCTTAGAGAGAATGCAAAAAGATGTCATTCGTTTATAGAAAACATTGCACTACTTCAGTGTTCTAATAACGTTTTTTTCACATGCCCTTCTTCGCGTTCATTGGACCTATTTAAACGTAGGAAAGCAATGAACCTTTTGCGGCCTAGAAGGCTTCTTGAGGATTTTCTTCACAGGTTCTATGCCTTCTTCTTCGTCGGTTTCATCGTCTGCCTTAATATTATGTACTACAATGTCATGTCTTAAACTTACACGTCGGTTGCTCGCGCGTTGCACACTATTTGCTTGCATACCGTGATTCATGTAATTTTCGTATGATCTATGCACCACTGGATAGTACATGCGTAACAACTGATAGGCTACCGGTTGGGCTTACAATTAGTCTTCTACAAAAAAATATATATATAACCTTGGATGCCAAGACTTTCTTTACTTTGGCGTGGATCTCTTTATCGCTCACATCACTCTGATCCTAAAGGGGAAAGCTATTAGATGCACTCGACTTTTTTGCTTTGTGTGTCGCGTTGAACTGAAATAAGTGAATAACCAACTTCCTTGTGATTTGACTTCCGGTATTTATATGAGTCAACGATCGTTAGAGTTAAGACAAGTATACCAAGTAGGAGCCACAATCGCATACCCTAAATTAAATTCAAATTTGGCGTAAAATGTTGTGCGGGGCTAGAATAAGATTAGGTATGATGACGAGTACGAAACTGTTTCCACAAGATAGAATAATGGACATCGGCTAACAAAAAATTGCCAAACTACTGCTCAAAACTTAACGAACAAAATTGCTGCAACAGGCATCCGAAGTAAAAATTACGGAGAGATAGCTTGCAAGAAAAACGGTATAGAGTATTTGACACCTGGTTTTGATACCCAGTATATCGATAAAGTATAAACCGAAGATGATAATTTGCCAGAAATTTAGATCCAATGGCAATTGAGGCAAAAGTCAACGGCTAATTACAATGATAGGACATGATTGAAGTAAAATAACCCGTGTACCTTAATAGAGACTGCAAGATTGACAGAATAATCTGCTGCCAATAACAAGACAACTGATAAGGGCCACCTAACTGTCAGTTCTGACCCCTTCAGCCGATCGATAAGAATCACTTAAATAAGCAAATTTACGTGTACTTATTAGATAGATAAATCGTTGACTCACCAAATATTATTACAATATCACACGTCTGCAGTGGCAGAATTTTAAGCCCAATAACAAATCTCATGGTCAGGATTTCAAAATGAAGCATTATGTTAAATAAATAAACTATAAGCACTTTCAAGTAATAAAATCAGTGAAGTTTATCATGTAAACACACATAATCCTATCATTTCATTATAAATAATCTTATATTGAACGAAAAAAACCGTTACAGCTATACGAAACTAAAAAAAATCCAATAGTGCGACGGGGGATTGATCAACAGTTTTATGTGGGAAACCAATTCGGGGCATGAGCAATCCTGTAAGGACAATTCCCCTAAATGTATGACTGTTGTTGTTCACTCACCATCTCTCATTTCTCATCCGAACACTTTAAAGTATGCTCTATTTCAAAATATGCATAGTAAAAAATATGTTATGTTTATTGATTTACATACATTCTAAAAGATCTGTCTATTGGATTAACGGCGTTCTTTGTATCTTTTAGCCTAACGAGTTTAATAATTGAGGGAAAACGCATTAAAAAAACATTCGGTTCGTGTGAGGGGTTGGGCTCTAAGCGAATGCTTTGTGATTCACTGGGTGCAAAAGATAAGACAGGGTTATTGACAGTCTGTGAATGGCACAAAGGATAAACAACGCGCAGTTTCTTCGTTTGCATTTCACAAACGCATAGGGAACCAACACAAACCAATGCAATATAACGGGATCGCTTTATGTTTTGCCACACAAAAGTTAGTTGATTTTGGTTCGATTTCAAAATAACCTTCATATTTTTTCGTTTAATCAGATCACTGAGACATAAACAAAATTAGCCAAACTAAATATATAACTCAAATATTTATTAACGGTAATACTCAAGTATTCGGAAATAAATACAGACAGAGGCTTAGTCGTTCCGTATTAAAACGTTTATTGATCAATGTCAATAATAAAGGAGAAGTTACGTGCAATCCACGTAATTATCATCATTGAAAATAAATTAAATTGTAAAGAATTCCAAGCAAATTCAAGTCGAATCAGCGCGTTTTTATTTTTAGCACACCAATGTCTAGTAATGTAGGAAGTTTTGGCAAGTAACTAACAACTCAAAAGCAATAAACGATGCACCAATATTGATCGTATATAATGAACGGTAAATGTTATATTGACCGTTTTCCTTTTAGTGTTTGGCATATAATAAACAAAGCATGCATTACAATCCTATCAAAGTACGTATTCATTCATAGCAAATAGATTCACCACGGAAAGAGGTTCTTTAAATACAAACTAGTGATTCGGAATAAGCTTTAAATTCAAACTAGTGATTCAGAATAATGTCAACATTTGGAGAAATCGAACGAATTTGCGAAGAATATTCCAGAATAGGGAACACATGAACTGTCGACTTTTTCGAAACGATCGTCCATACGTAACACGTAGTGATACCTGCCAAATAAAACAAATATACAATAAGACAATACGAAAACTGTTCGATACTTGAAGGAATATCAGAGCAAATACAAAACACTCACCTTGCTTGATTATCGATTACCAAATCTCGCACATCTCCAACCATAATAAAGTCGTTGGAGGTTGTTTTGAGTTTTGTGTACGAAATACATCGTTTATTGCATGATCGCAGGTATATGTCGATTTCGGCGTCTGTAATATCAAAGCGTGCATTATTCTTAAAATAGGCATGGAGTGTACACAACCGCGAATGCAATATAATCCTCACCTTGTATTCGTATAGGTGAGGCCGATATTGATCGAATGACCCTAAGTGTGTAGACATTGTATTCCGCTGTAGTACCACCGTTTCCAAACATAGTGTTTGATTCCCCAATGAGCGTGCCGAATACTGCTAAAAGAGCAACCAGGGATAAAGAGAGCACCTTAGTTCGCTGTGTTACTTCGCTTACATCTGACTTCTCTGTTAGAATTCTAAGAAAAAAACGAAAGAAGATGGCATGTGCGGAAATCGTACCATAATGCAGAATTCCATGGAGTGTTCTACTCGATATTGGAAATCTAAATGGAACCCACCAAGAGACTCTCGTTCGCACATTTCCTCGCGAACACTCTGCTCCGATACACCACTACACTTCGTGCATCGAACATTGCACGTCAGTTCGCCACACGTGCACGATCCTCCTCTACAATACGGTTGCACATGAACACTAGCAAATGGATAGATACGCAACATGTATTATTTTAAATCGTTGATGGAATCAATCTTTTACATGAATGTTAAGCGAAGGCATAGCTGCATGAAGGGACATAAAATGCATCAGTACATAAATACACACCTGAAGCACACGGTTTCAATACTCTCATCAATAAACGACCGAATTGTCCTCCGCACAGATATTTTGTGATGCTAAACATTGAAAAATTATACATCTCAATAAACATTTCTTGAAAAAATAGTGGTCTTTAATAGACATTACGAGTATTGCTCAAAGAAACTGGTCACACACCCTTGTTTTTCTCTTCTTGGTTCTGAATGAAGAGGAAGCAATTGCAGCGAGACTGTTCCTAACCGGAATATTTGAAGGTACTGATCTCTTAAGTCGCCGACTGATTAGGGCATCCGGATGGGCGATCAGTATATCACCCACTTCACCTGAATTGCATTCATTGTTGTTGATACCAACATTTTTGTCGAGAAACTCAATGAACATAGAAACCCTTTTCATTCGACAAATCCTCCCATTTCAAAGAGTACGATGCAAAAAAGAAAGTTGATGAGTTACGCCCAAAACTTTTTTTATAAAGAGTATTTGATAACTAACCTGCTGACGGATGCCTAACAGAGATGGAAACGGGAGCCAGTTCATCTGGTTCATGCACATATTTTGGTGGAATTTGCGCCACTGTATAGCAAAGGGCTTTCTGGGATTGGAGACCTTGTACAAGCATGTGAACCGCAAAAGAAGAGATTGTTGGCTGACCGAATATTTCAAAGCCATGCTCGGTCGAGTTCTGAATTAATGCATTGAAGGTTGGTCACTCTTAAAGATGCTAACAGAAACAAAGCTGTGAATAGTGGCCGGCGGACTGAAGGATCGTTATCTAATAGATGAACTAAACGTAAGCTGAAAATACAGTTTGGTACAGCATTCGTCGGCTAAAAGGACGCTCACCTCAAGAACGCTAATCTTGTCTTTGTAGGTTGTGTAGCCGGTGAAAACCCCGTGGGTTACTTCAAGCGCAGAAATTATCGGGGACAACGACCTGAGAGGGGAAGAGTTACATTCTCGTAAAAGTTGGAAGAAAGCACGTAAGGTGGCCTGAATCTTTTTCTAACATTACTAAAACAAATAAACCTTTATTCCACAGTACAAGCAGATGAACACTCACGTCAAGCAGATTGTCTGAATAACGATGTCCTCAAAAGTCTTCATCTGTGAGATTCGTATCCTCACCGGATCCATTTTGAACAGATCTCTCCGTGATCGCCGTTTTGATGCCAAAATTCTTACGCCAACCTTGAACGTGAATTAATTAACTGCTTATATGAATACAATTGGAGTAGATGAAAATGAATAAGCCCTAGTATGCCTTTATTGTTCCTAACAGAATAATTTGTCACAGAACCCTTTTCTTTGCTCGTGAAACTATGGTACTCTACCTTTACTTTTCCAAAGCCGGTTGTTGTTATGGTCAAGTTTCTTGTCGTTGTAGGCAACTGCAAATGAATTATTGAGACATGTTTATTATCAGAACGATAGATGCACAATTACTGTTTCGGATCAACAAACTCACATAGAGCATAATCGGAGTGTCAGTCACATTCAGGATTCGCTCTTCGAAACGAGGTGCCACTATTTTAACCTTCAGATCCTTGTTTGGCGAACCGATTGCCACCCTTTTCACTCGGTACTCGTAGATTGCGCGGGATGCAAAGTATGTGTCCTGAAATAATGTATGTTGTAATCACGACACGTGGTTCAAAGCACATTATAATAAATTCGCCAGCACAACAACCATTAGCACCAGAAAATGCAAGAACAAGACAACCCGTGTTTGGGAGTTTTTTTTGGATGAATTCATAATTCACCAGCGCCGTGTCGTACGTTCCATCGTCCTTCTTCTGCTCGTATACCCAATCAATAAGCGAGTCGAAGTCCAATTTCTTTGATGTGTCCACGTTTCTTTCAACGAATGCTAGGATTCCTAGCGAGTTGACGAGGACGTCACCACTCTGAAACAAAAGTGGTCGTAGGTTCTTTCTCAGCACTAAAAATTTTGTCTACAGATATCTTGTTTTACGGGATATGCCGGGATAGTCTTTTTTTTTTCAATTCATCACCCTGTGAATGTCTGATTCCCGCGCACTCGCCTACTTTGTTTTTGTTAAATGCTAATCAAGTAAATTATTTAATTGAATAGGGAAACTCACTTTCATCCTTCTCAACGACAAAATGTCCTCATTTCCTTGTCTCAGTCGGTCTTCAATCGACTTTGTCGCTTGTCCCGCGCTCCAGAACGGAATCATATTCTCTACGAAACAATTATATAATCTGAAACTTAACTACACATAAATAACAAGGAAGCGTGTTCATGCTCCGAATAGAGCGCTAAATGTGAAAAATAAAATAATATGAAATAAAAACCTCGAATTTGCGAATACATCTTGAGTCTCATCAGATGGTTTGTGCTGTTCGTTGCCATATAAGATAGAGCAGCAACAACTCTATTATCAAACGGAAGACTTTCATCAAGAAAGTGGAAATCGCGATATAGACGACCCCAAGCATCGTCATCCCTCTGAAAACAAACATCGTAAAACTATATCTTCTAATTGTACGTCAACTTTGTTCCCATATTGGAGAAAATGCTCACGTACCAAACACTGATATGTCAAACAATTGTCAGACACGTGATGCAGTAGAGCTCGAAGGAACCATTTTCTGTCTTCGGGGTTGTTCTAAAGCAAAACTTTATATCTGGTCATGCGTTTGTATGTTCAATAAAGTCAAGCAACGATCGTTTCCACCTTTAATTAGTTATCTAAAAATTTACGGGACAATACGCTATTTGCAAATTTTCTTACAATATCTACATAGTCCTTGAAATCCTTAAGCAGATCCGGATTGTCGAGGTTGTTCTTCATTGTGTCATGAATATAGGCAATACTGCCACATACGAGTTTCTCGTCGGCAATTGCCTCGCATAGAAGCGATGTGGCAAGGGTCGTCATACTGCAACATAGATGGATGTAACCCAAAATAATAAACTAATTTATAACAAAACAAACATTCGTTTATTGTATACTCTATCTGTTCTATCTTGTACGTGACGTATGTAAGGAAACGATAAACACCTAGGACGAGTATCATAGAAAGAAAATTCCTACACAATTGATCGATCTTCTGGTGTTTGCGGTCGATAATATTCAGCAAATCCACATGGAGAAGTGGTAGCACAGTCAGAGAAGGGAAGCATATTGGCTATCACTAAATTCGCGTAAACTTAAAAGGAGCGAATCAGGTTTATTTTGTTTGGCGTCGGTGACAAGTGCTTGACAAAGTTGGTTGAAATTACAGATTGAAAGCTATAAATGAATTCGCATGTGAATTGTAAAAAAAAAATGAGAAACCCAAACTCACACTGCCCTATACTATTCTCTAGCTCTTCCGTTCCACTGTCGATAGGAGTGCCCAACTTTCTGAGATGCTTGAAGCGGTACAATTGTACCGACAACTTTTTGATCACATCAGACAGAAAGCTGTTATCATAAGCGCTGATCCCTAAATGTACAATAGAGGGGTATGAAAAAGAATGTTTCCATTTAGGGAAAACAACATCATTGTGCATTTATTCTGACTTCGCAAAGATGACTTATCTTCCTGAGTTTTCGTTTCACCAGTGTATAGTTACCACTTATAATTTTTTAGTAATGGTTTTAACCCAACCCTTACACACAGTGCTGCCATACCGAGTGTAGTGAATAGTCATAAATAGCTTGTAATACCTCGTTTTATTCTGCTGCTCGCATCACTCTGATAATCTTTTTCGTCCGATGGTAGTTTGTTAGGAAGGAACTCTAAAAGTATATATTAATATAATTTTTGCACTATACGGTAAGAGGTAAGAGGTAAGGTGTGCGGCATTGTGTTGATTGGGTGTTATGTTATAGTAACCGCTAATTATCAATCACTGCAAAAAATTAGACTACGATGTTTGCTTACTTGCCAATTCGATGGCGAAACTGTACACGACATCAGTGTCCATTAGATTTGTTCTCACAATAGATACTAGTCCGTTATCCTCGTAAGATCGATACTCATCAATATCTGAAGATGCTTTACAATTCTTTGCTAGGCATCTGCAGCGTTCTTACTAAGTCTGGTGTGGTAGTGAAGATCCAACTGTCCGTTAGCCACATACCTGAGGTTGTCATCTGGTTCACGTACTACAAATTATTCTGCCAACTTATCCCGCACCTATCATCTCCGGGCCTCCTTCTCCATTAGTCAGTGATGATTCTGCATCGTGAAGCATTCTGGAGACTGGTTTATCAGTGGAAAGAATTAATCGTCTGTAGTGCTCCTCAGTATCCGCTCGTTTCTAAAACGAATGCATAGAGCCCAACTCCATTGCCAATTATTCAACAATAGTAATGAGTTTTGTCATGAGTTTGTCAAATAGGAATCAACTTGATCTTTTCTAATTCGATTCACTCGATGTAGTTAAGCATATGTTCTACAGTATTGATAAAATAGAAAAACACACCGAGACCATCACCGTCGTCTCCACCGAATCTAAAACATCGCCGACTTGACAATAATCGTTTGCTGGATCAAAGGTCTCTCTGCGGAGCTTCAGTCGGAACTTTGCCTCGCCCGTCTTGAAGAAACGAATACTAAACAGCTTTGAAAAATTCAGCAAGTGTTAGTTGTCGAGTGTATTTAAGCGATGTTCAACATCAATATTTCATACTTGAATGTCTTTGTAGTAACTGGGTTCTCCTTAGTGAGCACTATTCTGGAATAAGTGGGGAGTCCGTGGTCTCCACTCGGCCCCAAATCAGCACACATTTGTCTTGGAATATCGTCGAAACAGGCGGAGAGCTGGAAAGTACAAAACATAAGTTTCAGCCAAATGTTCAAAGAAATTGATGCAACAACGAATACTAAGACTGAAATAATTGGTTTTCCCATATGGCTGCTCCTGTATCACCGAATTCAAAAAGAAACGGGACCTACATTGATTGTCTCGTTAACAGCTTGTCCTGTCACCGACACCTTCACTGTGAACGACTCGTTGACATAAGTGTTCTTCGGGATGTCCAGCTGCGAGTGAAACAATTTATATGGTGCTCTGCATTTATACTTCAGTGTTTGATTTTCGTACTAACCCCAAATCACCATTCGATCCATCTTTACTAGTGGTGGTCTTTTTCCCGTTTTTTTTTTCTGTACACCGCCTAATCTAGATTGGATTAACCATGTCCTTCCTCTTTATTACTTTAGTTTTTATTAATCACTGCAACGTATTAATAATAAAGGTTTTTATGTTGACTCATTATGATAAATATTATGTCTGCAATCAAAACGTAATTGTGAGAAGGAACCTCCATGAAATACGATTTCTTAGAGACGATGTACAGATCCTCGGTCCTGCAGTATGAATGGTCTCCGGGTGTCCAATATTCTGATTTGACCTGCCAACTTCCAATAGTATCCGGGGCATGCGTAGTGAATACCGCTTTTCCGAGACTTCTGATAATAAACAGAGTCAACTCAACATCGAATTGTTTGTGCTAGTTAATTTGTTATCTGCAGATGTTACATAACATATATTGTCTCATTTTCTGAAATGCACTGTTTCTAGCGCACTGTGTTCTTTGCTTTCGACAAAAGCCCAGTTTGCCTCGAACTCACCCCAGACTAAAATGGTTGAAGAACCAGACGTTTGGAAAGAACGTTCTCGTGTGCACATAGTCGTCACTAGGTAAAATGGGGGCTTCTAACACGGCGTCTTCTTGTATTGCTGGCGAGGGTTTCACGACCGTCTTCAACCTAAAACAAATAATTGATTGAAACAGTTGATTAAAAAAAAAACTAAATGAACTAATATTTGCAAAATCTTTCTGGAAGCGGCAAGTGTTAGTAACAAAAAGAAATGACACACAGCGTGACAGCTGAGGTAAGCCGAACGTGTTAGTTGTGGTAATAAAAACAATGCAATGACAAACAAAACAGCTAATTCGCGAAGAATGCTCGATACTAATTCAGCACACATTAATAAGAGCGTGCATATGCTCACATCGTTCGTGCAAAAACGCCCACTTTCATCAGGCCCAGCTTGGTGAAGCCAGCGTTTCTAAAGGGGGTTACACGTAAGGAAGTTGAACTAAAGAGTGGATAGTGGATTCAACGAAAACCATTGTGAAAAGTGCTCTACTCCACCTCTAAGAGTCGTCAACTTGAAAACACATGTTAGTGAATGAAACGGTGTTACAAATTATGAAACAATATGTTACATCTCGATTACACCAAACGACAGATGGGTGGGCACTCCACTACATGTAATTTTAATTTCACGGCACTTAATAAGATGGTATATTCAGATCTGGAATAACTGTTGTTTTTGTTATTCGAGGCCTACAACTGACGTAATAACTTCCGATTTTGTAGGCTGCCGAATCGCCTCAACCACGCAGTTGCTAGCGCCTCTTTCGCACGATGGTGCTGTAAATAGTGTTTTGCGCGTATGTTTCACATAATTAACTTAAACTGAATCTACTGCAATAAAAAATGACGAAGCTTACGTCGTTGATCCATCTACTTATTCGATAGCGGCAGGTTCCTGTATATCATGGATTTTCTAGGAATCTTAGACGCGAGTTACTCATGATTAATGGGACTCACATGTCTTTGGTGCATTTGTGCTGTTACACGAGAGCACCATCTTCTGCATACAAAAGTCAGAAACAGCCGATGGAGAAGCCTTTGCTTCTGGGCAGGAATTAAACATCAACGAATAAGAGAGGCCGGCAGATGAACATTTATCAGCTGAAATGGAGAACAATTAGAGCAAACTTTCAATTTAATAGAACCCGAATTTGCATGCCCAGTAAGAAACCATAGACTGGCATTTCATCTGCAAACGACGAAGACAAAAACTGAGTAAACCGACGATTACTCTTATTTTTTTAAGCTCACCGACTTTCTCGATGATATGCGCCACTGATATGAGGTTCTTTATCCGTAATTTCTCCTCTTTTCGGTAGGTGCGGACAAAGAAGACACTTTCCCACGAACGTTCGAATTGAGCTGCGTTATTCTAAAGAGAGGAATCAGTGTTTTTTTCGGTTTTATGCTAGGCATTATTCTTTGAAAAACTTGATACCCAAAGATTGCTGTATCTTCCTGTTTTCCTGACATTTGCTACCTGCATGAGCCGTGCAATCTTCTCGTCAATGGCGTCCAATAAAGCGTATCCATATTTTCCATTAGTCATCGTGAATGTCACCTTGTCGCCAGGACTCAAGGTTTTTAACGAGACCGAAGTGCGCCCCTGAATTTATATCGCCTTTAATGCCCCTCCTTACAAGGATGCTACCCACCTCTACCCAATATTGTCATAGTTTACTTTTAGACAATTAGACTAATTGATCCTCAAATTAAGAAAATATACTCAAAAAAAAACTCACATCACATTTATCTTTTACGAAGAACAGCAGGACATCAATGTGAGCAAACGAAGGCGTGAACGCGTACAACACACAGTTTCCAATCATTTTCCTGGTTATCGGGAATGATATTCTGGAGTTCGTTGTGTGGCTCGACTTGACAAGATCTTTCGAGTTGCATGTTACCTGAATCAGGTTTTGCTTGAAAAAGACTCGCATACTTTAATTATTTAAAACTTTCATTTCTAACTTTTTTCCTTTCATTATTCAAAGCAAGCGTTTTTGTATAATTCAAGTTGACAAAACCGGTCAGTTCCCCGTTTTCATAATAATAAAAACTCACCAAATAGTTAACCCTACGGTGTTTTTTGTTAAGAGCCACGGCGAAGTGATTCCCAACAGTAAATGAACCCTGTAATCCGTCGGTCTCTTCGATTAGAGAAAAGTCAAGCTTGTGAACATCGTCAATATTTGGAAGTAGCATCACTCGTTCGCGTGAGTTGCGTGTTGCGGACAATTTGCGAAACCACTGCAAGGAAGTGATCGTTAATTTAAAGCGATATGTTATCCGGCTAGGGATTTTTGGCCAAAATAGTTCAAACAGTTTCATAAAGGAATGCAAATCTCGAATATTTTCAGAAAGCATTATTGGGTGCCAATCGTATTTGATATTTCGTAGTTGAATGAGCGTTCAAATATTGTCAATTTTTTTTAGAATGTATGTAAGGCCATACTTATGAAGAACAGAAAAACGCTGAACTTTGCCGCGAAACCCACCTTAATCTGAAGGACCTTGCATCGTCTAACATCTGCCGGAAGCGATCGCCTTACTATTGAATTCATGGATACCAGGACACTGTCTACGTATTCTCTATCCTTCATTTTCCCACTTATGCAGTAAATTTCCACGTGACCGGGCCCAGGTTTTTGGTCTCCCAGGGAATCCTAAACTGTGTGAATAAAACATGACGATAACATAATCTGTTACATCAATCACTATATAATGATTTAGAGAACTGTGCAATCACGTTCTACAGAAACAAGCAGTCGAATATATTTAATGGCTAATCTTGGCTTAGGTGTTATTACAATAATGTTACAATAACTTTTTCTGATAATCTTTCAATACATAGGGCGATCTTTCCCACGCCAAGAATAGATGCACGTAGAAAAAAGAAATATATATACCTTTTCCACGACATTAAAAGACGAAAGAATAAGCACATAAAATATCCATCTTTTGTTACAGGTAGTCACTTAAAGCGATCACTGAACTGTCCACTATTTTTGGACCAGCTCCAGAAAAAAACAGATTGCGTGTGCAAATTCTAGCAGGATATTTTCACCTATTTGGACATTTTTTACGAGTTCAGCACAACTCATTTGCAACTATGTTCAAACTTGAAACATATTAATATTGCTGTGGCTTGCGCGTCTTGATGTGATGCGCTTGCTACAGAAAGTTCAAGATATTTTAATCTGTGCACTTGTAACAGCCGGATCATCGGTAAGATGAAATCAAACGAACAAGGAGCGAAAAGCGCACATGTTTGAAAGACGTATGTTGTTTAAATAACATTTTTCCACGTTTTCCTCTTAAACGTTTGCAAGCAGTTTTGCCAGCACATCTTAGTTTTGTTTAGTGTTACCCAAAGCAAAATCTATTTGCTGCGCGACTACAATTTTCTCACATTTTTAAAAATCTACTTTTCTTTTGCGTACAAATCCCTGCGCATAAATGCGTAGCTCGTTGTTTTTTTTTAGCATACGGCGCAAGTCCCCAAATCCATTCCAGTCAAGACAGTTTATTGCATATCATGCCACCCATTATCATATTGTTGGCTTCTGTTTTTTTTCTTTTATCAATATTGCTTTTCACTTAATACTACCTGGAAGAGGGGAAAAACCCCACAAGTTCCGTGCTGTAAAAATTAACTTCAACCGCAAGTGTATATACACGCGAATATTAATTTGGGGGTTATTTATAGTTGGATAGCATGTTCTTTCCTAGAACATATGTCTAACAAATGTTTGAGATGATGAATTGTCAATGGCGTTTCTTTGGGAGTCTCCGCAATTGCTATCCCAATTAAACTTGATTGACTTGGCCACATGGTTAAGTAAATGAAGGTTTCGCGACTGGCACACAAGTAACGATGCGCGCACTTTTTGGAAATAACACCGGCCCCCGTTCTTATTATCTTTTACACAACCCTCGCAGACTTTAATTGAGGCCGTCTTTTGTCAGTTTCTTCACGCCATTTTCTCGTAAATTTGCCTTTTCTGAATATACCTACATACTTGCAGAATTAGAGTTGTATAATTATCGAAACACGTAGACGAAAGTCTATTGTTTTATTGTGTACCGTGCCTACGAAAAAGGATGTGTCCGTAATCACACAGACGACACGCGCCTTTCAAAATTGTTTTACTTCTTCGGTTTTTATCGTATATTTATTTGGGCATGGTGTTCCGAATAGTGTAAGAGTGCTTAAAAATCTTCTCTATTAATTTTGCAAAAATATTCATGCAATCCGATCGTTTCGTGGAATTGCTTTAGCACGACGCATAAACTTTAACGACTAACAAACGACAATTTTTGCGGGCCATTGAAATTTGGACGAGATTTTTCGATGAAAACGCCCATTAATTTATTCCGTTTTTTTCAAATGGAGCTCTGCCCAAATATTGATTGATCTTTTTGTCTGCTGCTCAACTTTCCCAATTTCTAACAAATATTTTTATTTTTATACTTCTGCACTATGCTAAAAAAACGTGTTGTTAGACTGTAAACTCACGAGTACAACAGCGAAGAGTAGTTCCTTCATGGAGTCGGTAAATGCTGGCCTGAGAGGTATCAACTGGAAACCAGGGGCTGAAGGGTCGTAGACTGTCTTTGTAACGGCCTTCCTTCCTGTTCCCGTGTCTGTGACCTCACATATAATCTCCGTGCTTCCATTCTGTCCATCGATAAAGCATCGTTCCAAGTTGACGGCAATCTGCTGCGAACCGCTGCTCACCTAAATAATCGAATTTAAAACATAAACAATGAATTACTTGCACTTGTTTCTCGATTCATTTCATAAGCGCGTTCTGTGTAGATAAAAGAAGTCCCATTACTAATAACCTCAATCATTAAAAAATACGGTGTGTCGTACTTTCATTTTGTGCCCTTTCAGTTCACATACACACCTTTACACTTAATTAACTCGCTGTTTGCAACATTTAAACAGAACAAAAGGGAATTTTATTTTAGACAAGCTAGATGAAGCATAAACGATACTGCTTGCAGACTCTTTCAACTATTTCAATGAACTTCCAATTTTCAAGTTCAGTGGGCGTGGAACAGATTTGATTTAAGAAACGCTTACTTTAGCCAAACGTGCTAAATGTTCTGAATAATTCCATGACCATTGACCATGTTTAGTCATTCTAATATGTCACGCAATATCACATACGTTCAATTGGGTTAGGATATCTTTTATAAAATTTGAGTTCACGTGCGAAATTTTCTAGTTAATATTTAAATTCTTATATAGGGTCAAAATTAATCTGTACAGCTTCTCATGAGCTAATGAGAAGCTGTACAGATTAACTGAGCTCCCGCATTGGGCTTTTTATTTGGTTATTTCTCCGCTTTATGATGAGATTTTATGTATGTCACAACTTAAAGTACACTCGTTTTTTTGAATTTGTATATGCATATGGAGAATGACAAATTGAAGCAAAAAAGTTAATATAAAGTGAACTTCTCATCTGGCAATGTTTAGTAGCTCTACAAAAAACTGATTGATGATGTTACATCGAGTAGTCTCAACCACCGCCAAAATTCGTCGTTCTGACGAAGCTTTCCACGCCAAGGATATGACTTTCTGTAGTTTTCTAAGTATCATGTAACTTCATCGGCGACAGCGCAATTTTAGCACATTTTGGTAATTTTGGTTCCACTTCCGTGAACTTTTCCAGTTCTTCGTGTCACTCAACTGTTGTCCGACAAAATTGCTGTTTTTTAACGTTGATGTCTAAATGTTTGGAACATATTGCGTATTGGTTTCCGAACGTCTAAGAATTCCGCTTTTCCAGGAGTTTCTATTTCCGACGATGTGGAAAGATAAATGACGTTTACCTTCAAGTGACCGCATCTAACTGCTAGTGTGTAGCGAACTTTCTTAAGGTACATCTTGTCTTTTGAAAAAAAAAACACAAATTTACTTATTTGGCAGACTTATTTTGCTTCACTTTTCATCTCCAATTTCAGTATGGGAATATGCAAGGCCACAAAATCGAATAGGCACCTGTCTGTTTCAAAAATAAGTGTCTCGGTGAAAATAAGCAAATCTTGTGGGATAATATCCAGCCCAGATCACCCCTCCCATTCCTCCTCTCCATTGTCGATCGTTAAGGAGGCCGTATTCACCAACACACAGGGAGCCCTCCCTAGGCACACGGCGCTCTGAATCTCTTCTGCACTCGCACTTTCTACGCACTCTTTAGCTCCCTGGGGTGGCCAGGGAGGGCTCCCTGCGTGTTGGTGAATACGGTCTCAGTTTAACCAACTATCCATAAGGTAAACATTGAACTTCATTGAAGATATTCGATGGAATTTGCCTTGGATTAGGATGCCAACAACCACATGAGAACGGAACCATAATCAGCTGTGTATGAACCTATACATGCGTGGGGTTCATGCATGATGCCCTGTTCGAACTATATACTACTGACTATTTGTTTAGCTTTCCTTTTTCCTTTTGTAATTCGTTGATTTGATTAAATAATGCGTTTTGACCAGATTTCATCAAGTAATTGACAAAGCGTTATCAGAAGCACACAAAAAGTGCTTATTTATCCCTAGTTAGAGTTTAAATTACAGTGATCCGGATATTTCAATGTCCATTAAATAGATTATCATAGATGAACGCGTTTGTTGCATGACATACGTAAAATTGTAAAATAACACCAGATTATGTAAAATAAATCACAATACCCCGACCAACCTTGCTTTGTTTGTTTCAATGAATTAATCCGCCAATCCGCAGGTAATAGAGCAGGACTTTAAAAGGCAAATTCTATAGAAAGGATCATCTGCTGTGTCAATGTCTCAGTATGAAATGCTTGTTTTGAATCCATTTTGAGTTTCTATCGGATTTTCGTTTTCTTCCAACTTAAATCTTTGAAATTTGGCATTCAATTGGCCTCGCGCCTCTCGGTAATTTATTCCATGCGAGCAGACTGCAAATTTGGTTCATTGCACATTTGGTAGATGAAGAATGACTCAACCCAACTTATGTGAGCTACAATTAGATATGTTGGGTACAACTTAGGCATATTATCTGTGTATCAAACAGATATTCGTCATGCATTTTTTTGACATATGCATTTTATTTCGCAGTTTAAACTACAATCGGTTAGAGCAGTGATATTTGAATTTCTTAAATCATTCCTTTTTTATTATATGTTTTACAAAATACTAAACAGTATGTGATATCGTGTCTGCTCGAAATTGTGCCCTAACATACGTAAACAAGCAATAATAGTTCAAGAGCGTTTCCTGCTTTAGAGTGCATTACATATACCCATCTTACCCATCTTTATGTTCTATTCTTTTGAGCTTGTGTTTTAGTTTTGTGTCGCCCATATATGGAACACATGTTCGTGAAAATCCTAACATTGGACTAATTTGCTCTCGAGGGAGTGCATTTTTTACAATTCTACGTTGTGCGATGATCGTAGAAACCTCCCCCGTGTCTGAGAAAGCATGTCCTAATAAGCCTCATAGAATTTTTTTTTGCTGAATGAGATGGTTCAACATGAAGCGGGAAAATATTACAAGCCATTCAACTGACATTCTTTTCTGATAATCATTAATATGAACTGAGCGGGACGGCCAGGTCTTGTTCCCTGGAGCGGAACTAGGAATGTCCATACAAATTCTTAGCGTATTTCATAAATATTAAAGTCTTTTCAAGGTCATCGCCGTCGACAATTTTGCAGTGGTGACCAGGAGTTCACTGGGCTAACAGTTTATGTGGAAATATTACCGAGTCTTCCTTTCCGTGTCATATGTTACTCTTTTTTTTTGGTTCACCTTTCACAAGTGTATGGCATGTAACTCATGTGAACGCTGTGTGTGGTCTGCTTCATTTGAAGTGCTCTCTCCTTGCCTTTTCCCGCCAATCCTTTTCTAACAACACTTTTTACTGATATCCGCCTGCCAACCACACAAGGAAGGCCCAAAAGTGATTCCCAATTCAAAGAGAGCTTAGTCTGACATATATTCCCCTCAGTCAGTCAATCAAATATTTATCAAATATTTTCCAAATCAATGTGTCCCTATGCATCTTGAAGTGCTCGCGCCCTGTGCTCTTCTTATTTCCTATTTTGGTTATTTTTCTATTGAGCCTAGCAGACAACGATCTCGTTCTGATTTGATCTGTGATGAGCAATTGAAAAAGCATACCCTTGGGAGCCTTCCTAAGTTTTAGATCTGTCAAATTCGTTCGTTATGTCACGATTGCCCCAAACGAAAAACTGTGGGAGGTCTCATCCTGCATATTGTGCAGGATAATTCGAATTAATTGTTGTACATCTTTTTGCCTGAGTAAAGAAGATAGCTGCGAATGAGATTTAATTATTCCGAGGAGCAAATATTATTGGATATATGATGGAATAAAAATACATGGAAACCACAAAGTTGCAACGTTGTTAAAGATGAATAGTGATAACATATTCTATTGTCAGGGGTAACTGCTTTTTAACACAAAAAGGTGGTCTCCATCTAAATATGCAATGCGCTTTTTGAGAGCGTCTCCCGTTGTTAACAACTACTACCACTTACAATTAGCAAGATGGTTTGCTTGGCTTCTTTAGACACAATATTTTCCTATGTATCTCAAAATGTTCACACCTTCAGCATTTGTTTATGATGGATGTTCATTAAACAACACGTTTCAATTCCAGATCTATGTAATAACTGTGAGAGAATATTTAAAGAGAATGCAATGGAGAAACTAGATCAATATTAAGTTATCTTTTGATATACTGCTATTTGTTAGGAAATACTTTTGAAACTTCTTGAAGCTTTGTCAGCGTCATGAAAGGTGAAAACTGAAATCTAGGAAATGAATAAACGGGCTCGATATCTTGGCTCGTATATAGGACTTTTTTTTATTAAAACAAACAAAGAATTTATTAATAACCTCTCACCCCACCCCCATCACTCCTCTTACACTACCTAACCGAACTTCGCGGAAGTGTTTGCGTTGCGCAAACCTCCCTTGATGCTCATGCTCTGCCTTCTTTGGCATTGTCTCAATCAACTAGAAAAATCACCTTACTCATTCTTATCAAAACACATCAAACTATTAGGATTAGAACGGATAACCGTGATGGCTAAAGAGATGACTTCTACAAGCACACATTGTGTATCTATGCATTAGATTGGCTGCCCTTCCGGTGACACGTTCCTTTACTTGATGCGAGATCTACGATAAAGATTGCTTTTAACTTAAATTTAGCAAAACACAAAATATAGAGTGTCCGAGTGACGTATGAAAACATGCAGGGGAGAAGAAAGGCACCATTCGATTTGTGAAAACTTTATTCACTTTTGTTCGATGCAACGTTGTTACATAGGAACAATAAAGTATATTCTATAAAATGAGAAAACTCGACATCCGCGCTTTGCATGTTCCTGTATGAAATACTCTTGAAAAGTATGACATATCTTTGTAAAAACACCGTCCACCTACTGTAATATTTAATGACATGCATATAAGCCTGTGATGAAGTGAAATACTTCAAAATGCTATACGAAGTTGGAAAGACAATGCAACGTAGTGGAAAGAACGGTACCTTTTCGCAAATGGCTTCTTGCATCTGTTCCGAGCCGTTTTGTGAATATGGAACAGATTTATTTCTTGCGTTAGTGCAATCCTATTCTTTTGGCACGTCTTCTTCCGTGTTGCCCAATTTAGCACCATGTTTTCTATGTTTCACGCTTCATGGGGTTTTCTTTTAGGAAGAACAATTTGCTTTTTGGTGTTCAAGGGAATATGTACCCTGATGTAAGTATAGTTATTGCATGCGCAAATGCGAATGTTCCTAGTCGAAGGAAAAAAATTCATAATCACTGCTCAAAAGTGGACACTGCTATTACAATCTAAGTGATTCAGTTTCACGCCTATAAGATTGCCCCCGTGTTGGTTCAGCGCTAAGGTAACATTTTGCATTATGGCATCCAAAGTTAGCGTTCGCCAAAAAAGTGCATATGCATGTGCTTCAACATTCTCAATAAGGATAATAAGCAATAAAGTTAGAGTTCGTCAAAAAGCTGCATACACATCAACAATGTTGTTGGTTTATTACTAGGAAAAGAAATGAATGGTATTACCTGTGAAACATTTATTTCAACTTGGAAAAATAGTCATTTTCTGCGAATTGCACTGTCTCGCCATACATATTTTGGCGTACAATTGACTTATTGAAGAGTTCGTAAAAAGTGCATTTGCATGCGTTTTAACAATGTTGTTGGTTTATTACTAGGAAAAGACATGTATAAATGTTTTAAGTGGTAAACGCGTTTATTTTCAAATTGAAAAGAGTCGTTTTCTGCGAATTTCAGTGTCTCGTAATATTTTGAGCGTACAATTGGGTTATTGAATCCGTGCGCGCACAATTTTTCTGTGGAACGTGACTAGTTATGTTTCAAATTACTTTTTTTTTCTTCACTTATTTTTATGATTCCTCATAACCTTACAAAAACCCTAATGTAGTTTTCAAGCGCATAACGCGATAGAGATGTATTTGGAAAGCAAAATAATTTTATGTTTCCACCCGACTGTAGTCACCAATATTTCGTCCATATCACTTTTCTTTACACGCCTATACAAAGCTCTCCAATGTGTGAAAAATGTTAACTTGCAAACAAATCGTGCAAAGATACGCTATTTTTGTAAACCATAAAATATTCAGAAATTAATTTGCAATTAAAATGCAACGCGCAATTCCGCAATTGAAATTTGCCATAAATTATGAGAAAAGATTTTACGAACCAGGTGTTATTGTAGAACATTTTGCATGGTTAATAAAATAAATACGTGCCACAAGCTTGCCTCACTTCTCAGAAACTTCACACAAACTCCTCATTTTTTGTCGCGTTTTGTGTCCTTGAGATAAAAATCCGTCAGTTACGTAAAGCCATATTCAGGCGGTGTGGCTTATCAGGAACCCGGGTAACAGGATTTACAATTATTAGAAAAATTCTGCAGTTCAGTTTCAATAGTCCCCGTTTCTCAGAATTCAGTCAAATCTTGCACGAAACAGCTTTCCTATTCCAAAAGGTGTGCTCATTAGTTTTTATTTTTCCTATATTTATCAAGGATTTGTGGTGGGAGACATGCAATGGTACATTTAGCAGTTAAATCCACTTCTAGTACTGCAGGGCATAAATTAGTAATTTTGTTTGCAATAATGCAACGCACCACGTGACATTGAGTTTGCATACAATTTGCAATTTTGTTTCCTAGAAGCGCGTTTGCAAATCGACTGCATTTGCATTACAAGTGAACTGTGCTTCTGTTTTTGATGGTAAATGAAATCCAGACCTCTTATAGGCAAGGGTTCTTTTACAATCAATAACGTTCCGCTTGAATTGTTCTTCTACGGTATGCTCTTAAAATTGTTTTAGTTCTTTGTTCACGAAGGTGCAAAATGTGGAACAGCTTCTCAGTTACTCAAAATGTCACTCCAGTTTAACACAATACTGATAAATTATGGTCTTTTTCTGCTCCTCCATTCTCACTCTCCTTCGAAAACTAAACATCCCTAACATTCAATGTATTCAAATTATATTGTCACTCTTCCGCTTTTCATCGTTATTGTTGTCTAGTGTTTCGCGTCGTTTGCATAAAATTCAGATCAAATTGTCCTTCAATTTATTTGGCTGCATAAACGTTGGAGACGGCCAATTTGATTTCAATATATGTAAAATTTTCATTAAATTACTGTAAAAGAAAATTGTCCTGATTATTACATTAGTCACTATGACAATTGCGACTTATTCTTAAACAGAATGCAACTGAACCCTTTCAAATTGTACTTGGCCTCTAAGTCTATTCTTACTCCTGTGATTAGTTTAGATTTGTTTTCACACTGGCTGCAATATACTACGTTACATGTTTAGACTACTACTATATCTTTAATTACACAGACTATAGATCTCTAGGTGTGTCTCAAAATACCGCCTAGACGCCAGACCCCTTGTCCCAATCGCCACAACGGGAAAACAGCTGCCCAAGTTGGGTGGCTCTGGACTCTGGAGTTGTAGCTTTTCCCCTAATTTAAATTATGATAATATTGCTGTTATACGGATATTCATAGCCATAGCGAATCGAAATGATGACAATAGTCTAAGAAAGTGTAGTAGTCTACTCGTGATTACAAGCAAATTGTCATAATGTACTGGTAGTTTCTAAAGATTAACATAAGTGATATCGAATTGTAGTTTCACACAACAGCTAAAAGATTCTTCCCTTTCTTTGCAACAATCTAATTCATATTATGCTATACAAAGCACAATTTCGCTATATACAACAGATTCACAGTGAAGAAAAAGTCTTCATACTATGTTTTTGTGGATATTCTATTCTTGAAGAAGAAACTTTCGACTGAAAAATACTTCTGTTTTGGTATCGGGCTGTGCTTTTGTGTATGAATAAAATTATTTCGGTGTACTGTTATTGTTTATCGTTTCAGATGTTAAACTCATCGTCAACCAGTAGTAGTCTATTAACAGAAGTGGACAAACTACCAACGAATGACGAAATTGAGAGCCCGCCGGTTCATCTGCTATCCGACTATATCGAAATGGCGTATTTGGCCTTTGTTATACTATTAGGAGCCCCATCAAATTGCTTCATTCTCAAAAGACTTTTAGAAGAACTGAAACGAACGCCTCGTGACAGTGTGAAGGTATTTCTTCCGTCTATTGAGTGCAACCACAACGTCAGTTGGAAAACTGTTGTAATAGTTCACTTTATTTCTTAATAGTTCTAGAGGAAGAAAGCTATTTTGAAAACGAGCAGCTGAATAATGTGGACATTTAGGCCGGATTTCTAATTTTAAAAATAAATCTGAACATCACTGATCTACTTCTACTTGGTGTGGTTGCGTTAGGCAAACTATTATGGTTGGCCACGTATACGTGGATGGGTGGAATGGTCCTGTGTAAGGTGCGATTTGAAAACATTAATAGAGCAATGCTCGATTCAAAGATTTGGAGTGATAGACAGACATGAGGAGGTCAATTGAGGAAAATACAATGACCAACTAACTTACGCATGTCGCGCTTAATATTGTTCGTCACCTGAATGCTCTTTAGGTGTTCAACTTCCTTTGCATGGTCGCTCTATACATATCCTCGAATATTGTCGTTTGTATCGCATTGGATCGTCTGAGAAATGTTCTCGGAGCGAACAAAATAAGACGCGGAAAGGCAAATGTACGAACTATGGAATGTATTATTGAATGGATAACCTTTGTGGAGCTTCATACCATACAGTGTCGTGCATTTTTACTATTGTAAGCGTTTTTACAGGGAAACACGATAACGGTTCTGGTCACGAGTTCCTGGTTGCTGGCCATTTTGTGGAGTATACCTCAGCTGTTTGCTTGGGATACATTGAACGTGTACCCAGAAGAACCCGGAGGATGGGTGCAGTGCACTGATATCTGGGCGATACACAGGTTGATTCATAAGGCAATTTGATAACGATGTCATACTAGCAAATCCCGATTTTGCAATGAAGCAGTGAAGCTCTGCTCAAAAATCACGAGCAAATAGAAGCTAAGTGAACATGACAAGAAACCGAACGCCTTGAATTAACTCTACGCTTTGTTTAAGGTTCACTGTGATAGCCAATCAGACTTCCCCGTCACCTTGGTATCTACACGATTACAGCCAAAATGCGTACAACATCGCGCACCTCGTCGGTCGTTTACATTTACATAAATGCAACTTATTATCTTTTCATTTTGGATGCTTATTTATACGGTATACAGAGATCAATTATATCGAATTTAGTTTCTCGTATTCTGGGGTCCACTTGTTGTTTTGGTCATCAGCTATGCGATCATAGCAATACGCCTGATGCAATATTCCCTCAAGGGCCCGTGCCAGGTTAGTTCTGGTTTTACTTTTGGGTCTATTGATATGCACCTTCATACAAAGCAAAAAAATGTCTCTACTTCGAAGAAACTAGTAAATTTAGAGCAGTCTGCTACATGACGTATCTCCCAGCAGGAAACCATCGACGTGTCCACAAAGTAGGTTTATTCGTTAGCACGAAACGCCAGCTCAACCACACATTTCGAATGCTTAGACGTTTCTATAATTTATTGCAGAATAATGTGTGTACCCCCTGAACCACATATATGTTTTAGCGGTCGAAATGAGTTTAAACCTTACGTCAACAACCGTCGCTGCCCACAAAACGTCAACAGCAAAGGTAGAATTCTTCAAATTCATTACTCTATTTAAAACTTATATCTTACTCGCCATACACTACTAAGCACGTCGGGAAAGAAGAGCAGTAGGCTTTCACTGTTTGGGGAATTTGTTGGCTAAGGAGCAGTTTTTTGAGCATAGATATAAGTTCGGTGCGGAATTACACGCTCTGAAGCTACACACCTCCTTTTAGATTTCGCTAAGTACATCACGTCCATCTTCCGGTCTTGAGGAAGATCCCCCACTCCTTGATGCAACGAGAACAAAGAAGAAAATATCATTTTTTGGACGTAAGAAGAGCGATCGGCTAGGTATCCTATATGTTACGGATGTTCCGTGGTCACACACTAAGCGGTTTTTAGTTAGATTTGATGATTCTAGTTTGTAATCGCACAAAAACAACGGGATAAGTTGACCCAAGACATTTTTTTTTAATTATGTATGTTTCTGTGCGCAATAGTAAATTATTACTAATATTATTATTAACTGTAACATTTGGTGCAAATCCAAACCAAACCCTTCTTTTTTGCTTCATCGCTTTTTTTTGAGAAGTTTCTACGTAAGGAGCAAGAATGTTTACTTCCTTGTGCTTACTTCCCTGATTCGCGAGCATATTTACTTGGTTAGGAGCAATTAGAGAGAACAGGTGTTTGAAAGTACAGTCAGTGCATACAATAGGATTTATTGCAATAATCTCGTTTAGAGGAATCAAACAACCAGTTTAGCTTGCCTGGCTCCCGAATACAGCGTTTATAGTATTTCGTTTACAATTAGGCAACAATAAATGACACTAACTAATTACAGCTTCACCGGGAGTGAAACTTCCCGCTTGGCGGCGTCAGCTGAGAAGCAAGGTAATTTCTATTCATATATCATATATAGCATGGGAAAAGTCTGACTTGTTAATGACATACAACAACGATTAAAATAACCTTGAAGAACTTAATCACACATAAGGCGTCATAGTATTGTCTTTATTTAATAATACCTGAATTCTCATTCTTAAGCCTTAATTTGAAAGGTTTAAAAAGAATCTGTGACATATAATATAGGAAGTTAATCCTGTGGGATTTAGTTTTTGTTAAGCAAGTTTTGACGAAAGACGAATGTGCAAAATTGCATGGCGCTTGGTATTATCATTCATCGTGTCTGCGCTTTACATGATCATTGCTTCAAGTTGCCGTTTTCGGTGATATTGAATAAGATAAGAGGATATATTTTGCAGAAGATGAAAGACACCTTGCAGGTCTTTCGCACAACACTACTTGTCGTAGTTGCTCATTTTCTCTTTTGGTTTCCTTACAACTTCATGGCAATAATGCAGTTCGTCAACGAGTCATTGTACAAGTGAGTATTAAAATTGAGTTCTACGTGTTTGAATACTCAATGAAAGTCAGAATTCAGTCTATGGAAAAAATGGAGTGAAGCATTATTTAATGAGTTACTCTACTAAGGCGCTATTCTTATATGGTGGCCAAAGACCCATTCTAGTTACCCTATTCACTGCAGCATTTTAGAAAAGTCCTGCCTTTTTGCTTGCGAAACACGGCGGCAATGTTGATTTTCTTTCTTTAACCTGAGTCACGATTGAAATTCTTGCATTTCATCTAGAATTGTTAGCCCTTTTTTCTGAGATATCTATCTCAAAACGCGCAGTCGTCGGAAGCTTCCTAAAGAGTAAAACACAACATCCAAATAATACAAACAAGTTCAACGCTGCAGGGCTTACGCGTAGCCTTTAGAAAAAGTCGGATAATGGAATGAACTATGAAATAGCTCTAAAAAGAGGAGCAATCACAATGTTTTCTTTTGATTAAAGCATAACGTTTGAATTTAGGCTTTCTTTCAAATGGAAAATAACGGTGCAAAAAGTGCATGAAACAAGTATGCTCATGGGAATAAATATGGAAATGACATTAAACCGTTTACATCTAAAACACAAACCCAATTTAATATATTGGAAGAAATGTCGGAGAGTTGGCATTGAATATGATGGGTTGTATGAACTGGCGATCGTACCGAATACTTCGCCTGTTTATTAAAGCGTTTACATCTAAAACAAATACAATCATTGGTGCGTTGGTGTTACTCAGCCAATGCAGCATACTAATAAACATGTAAACGTATATTATGCATTTTCAGAGAACTGAATGACCACGCAAACATCTTCAAGGATATGCAAATACTAATCACATTGATTAATCCATTTTTATATGGATTTACACACTGAATTTATTTTATGTGTCACGTGGTATTTTTTCTTATCTAATAAATTGTTTTGTTCTTTTCGACTTTACCCGTACATTTTATTTACAATGCAAAATGCCTACACAAATGTCCGTGTTCATATACGTCTATGGTAATTTTCATAAGGTTTCTCATACTACAAAGGGAAGAAGAACATAATAGGATTTAAACTTGAAATTGGAAGCTCATCAGGATAGAGCATAGATCTCCCGCACAATTGAATAGCGTATTATGAGTTTCATCCCCTTATGGACTATTGTCCTCTCTTACACTTGCTTAATCAATGTTTGTAATGAAAACACGTTACTTGAGCTGCGCTGCTAAAAAAAACTAGTCATTTATAAAATACAACATTTCGACCTGTGTGGCCCTTCTTTTTTATGTTCTTTTTTTTACGTTTTCTGACTGAAGATATAGTCCGCTAGAAATCCCTTACACTGAAGATTACAATGAGCAAGAATTTTACTGTGTTCCATAGTGTCCAGTGAAACAAGTTCTTCTGATCTTTCACTTCAAACATCGCAAGTATTCGTGTTTGCAAACAATTCAAAGAGATTTAAGGAAGTTTTATAGGATGAGCAGCTCTACGACAAAGTTTTACGGCTTCTATTTCATATGTAGTTTAATGCAAACACTTACTTTTATTTTCCACGTTCATCGTAGAGAAAACATTCTTCATGAAGTCCTTTAGTACAATTTTTTTATCTTTCCTTTATTTTTATTGTATTTTCGGCTTGGGTTGCGGAGCAGTGGTGGTTCAATTGGAGAAATGATGAACACGTTAGTTCTTTGCGCAGCCGCACCCTACTTCTCATCATGAACACTAAAAAGTTCTAGTTTCGAAGTAACGTACAAATTCATCGCATTATGTTCATATTAACTCTACGGGCTTACTTTTTGTTGTAAAGTCTTGCTTCGCGAACGAAATCCCTCATTATAGGAAGTAAATATTTGTGAAAATTGGATGAGTCGTGGACGCTTACGGTAAACAACACGTCTGGCCGAAATGGAAAGATACTACGAAATAATATATAATGCATACTTACCATGCAATACATATGTATAATACTTGCTTTATGTTGTTGAACTAAGTGCTTACAAAGGTTTTTAATCTTAAACTCAAAAACCTTGTTA
This sequence comes from Pelodera strongyloides, assembly GCA_036852015.1. Lineage (NCBI taxonomy): Eukaryota > Metazoa > Nematoda > Chromadorea > Rhabditida > Rhabditidae > Pelodera > Pelodera strongyloides. The sequence continues at coordinate 144,020 of JAANDG010000128.1, read as the reverse complement.
CATAAATTAAATACTTCATGACACATCATCAATACTTAAAAAGGCGCTATGCTTCTCATGCATCGATGCTGGGCTAATCATAATTATATATGTTACTCAGCCTGGCTGAAATTCGATTCGCATTTCTTTTTAAATCTTCAAATATCGGCCTGTATTGTTATTCTAACAACAAGTTTTGCGTGCATATTACATGTGTTTCTGTTGTAGAAATGTGATCAGAACACAGAGAATAATTGGGTTCAAACAAGAAAAGTAGGGCATAGAAGTAAACAAGAACAATTCGCGCAGCAATCCATGGTTCGCAAATGTTCAGCTGTCTCACGCAGTCTCGAGTTGCTTTTTGGATGCATTCAGTCATCGTTTATACAGGGATCTTCAGCCCAGTTATGTATTGCTGCCCAGTTTTCTGTCTTGAAAAAGAAGTTATAAAAAAACCCCAATTAAGCGCATGAATTCTGACGTTCACCGCAGTCCATACTTTAAATAAGCAGAAAAAGAAACTTCCGCGAAACCAAATAAAGAGCTTCGAAAGTGCTCACATTTTATTAAATTCATTTTTATTCAGCCCACAATTTTATATCACGCCATGGGAACCTGAAGATATAGCTAATTTACAGAGACAGTTGCTTAGTTTTTCTTCATTTGCTTTTGCATCTACCTTCACTTTTCCTCTGAACGCTCAGGCACATGACTACGGTAACTTTTCGGTTTGTTTGTCTTGTACTATATACAACTAAAGTGGTAACGAGGGATGGCTTAGCTTAGTTACTCAAATATAAGAAACCACATCTAAACAGCATTTCTGTTCCAGTATTTGATTGTCATCTAAACAATATTGTTTTCTTTGTACTTGAAGTCATGCATTGGTTTATCTCAGTTTGCAGAAGTTATTTCGGCAATCAGCCAGTCCGATTTGACTATTCTCGGTTTAGACTTACGCATAACATATATACTATATGGTCAAAAGATAAAAGCGCATGACGTTGACGATACTAATAACACAGATTTGTCAATTATGCATGCTCCACTGGTGCTGGACGGTGTTGGACGTTCTATGACGTTTTTTTTTGTTAGCTGAAGGAGGAAGTCACCTGTTAGGTCTTCATTAGGCTGAATGAAATATCGGCAAATTCCATCCTCGAAAGACAAAGAAATATGCAATTAAATTTCTACGCTCGGAAGAATAGGTGTATTGTATGTTCTTTGAAGATACAAGGGATGTACATCAACCACTCGTCCCCGTATATAGTATGCAGCCGGCACTGTGATGCTTTTCTAAGAATAGACAGAAGGGATCTCGACGTAGATACTATTTTGTAAAGGATGGAATTCAATAAGTGTGGCGAATGTGTGGGCACTGGAATGATCGTCCAGACTGAAAAATCAACGGGGGGGAGGGTTAGTACTTAAATGGGTGAATGTGTTACGTTGAACGCACGCGTAAAAGGTTAAACGTATCACTTGAACGGTTCAATCCTTCCTTAAGTATCATGGAAACCAAAATTCATAAAGGTCCGGTTCATGAAGGTTGTACTCCGCGAAGTTCTTTAATTTCTTCTAGTATCTTATGCAACCCTTCTTTTGCCATTCGAGCGTATAAGCAAATTGCAAATATATGTATTCTATGAAACGTAGCCCATTAAAAAACAGTAATACTGGAACGTATTTTATTTACATAATACCGCATTACAAGCTGCTTCGTCACACTACATGTCTAATTCTGCAAAAGTTTGCCAATTAAGTTATACAAGATTAACCTGCTTGCCACGCCCCGTTATTTGGAGGGCATTATAGGGGCAGTAGGGCGGCGCCTATGAGGCCATTTCTTAATTCAAGAAAACAATTGAAAAGCTTCTCATTTCCTTCCATGACTTTTGCTTGTTATTTACTGGAGAAGAAACTTTGTACATTGTCGGGATAGCAGTAATTAAATAACTGATTACATCAACCAGTGCTTATTACTAGTCTATGATTGTCACTACTACCCGGTGATATATCAAAGTACCAAAGTGTATAACCACTAGCTTTCTCGATACCACACTAATACTGGTGCATATTAACGATCGTCTAACCACTCCAGCATGTAATTGATCCTGAAGGGTTGTTTTCCTCTTGCATCACTTAAAAGAACACTGAACCTCATTTACTGGGAAATTAAACGCCTCCCACATTATGATTCGTACGCCATAGCTTTCAAAAAAAGCCATTTCTTTATTAATTAATAAATTTGATCAGGCATGCAGGTGAAGAAAGCGGCTGAATCTAATCATTGCTTCAACGGTACGCGTTTCCTAGCATATTATAGGATTCGGTCTTAGCATAGCTGCTTTCACGTCGACTAACATTTGCAATGGCAATCACAAAACACAAACACTAGCTAGTACGCGCGAACTCTAATGCAAAACACTGGCTCAAGCGGATATAGTGCAGAACCCTGTAAACTACGTTAATGGACCTATGGCGTCAATTACTGCGTTCCGTCTAGGACAAAGTACTCGTTAAGTCAGTAATTGCATACGTATGATGTGTTTTTGCATATTTTAGACCGTTTTTCTGTTGAACTGTGAGGTCATTATAAATAGTGTGTAATTAGACCCCTACATGTTGTGTCATGGCTCAAGGCAAAAATCAAAGACAAATCAAAATAAAGTTCACATCAATGTTCCTTTTTTGCAAGGTTGAAATAGTGAACGAGTACTGTATGTAGTGTCTCTATTGTCTGTCCCCTCACTAAATCGCTAATCTCTCCGTCTCTCGGGGGTCTTGATTACAGTGTTCTGCAGGATTTTGCTGGATTTAGCTCACACTGCTTTGTTTTAGTCGAAGGATTAAAGTGGAAACAATGTGGGAACGTTTAGAGCATATTATGACTTTCCACTACTACGCCACAAATTTGTAAGAACTCGTTGATTTGGAAGCGATCATTGCATTACAAGTTATGTGAGACAAAAGATTAAAAAACGGTGGTTGCACCCGTCTTCGCAAGAGAACTCCGCACGGGTCCCTTGCCTGAAATACATGGTCCGGCCTGCTCCTGTTTTTTTTTGGTTTTAGTTAGTTCACTTCCTGGCCAGGGATAGCGTTGAGCACCGTTTTCCTCAGTAACCGAAATTGCTACCAATGTACTCTAATGAAAAGGCTTGGTCTGCCCCGGGTAGGAGTCGAACCGACGAGCCGCAGTACCTTCGCTGCTCTTGAGACAGCGACTTAGGCACTGCGCCGCCTGCCCCACAAATGAATTTACCTCTTGGGTTTTTAAACGAACTCCGCAATGCAAAAGGTGTTGTCAGATCCCCTCCCCTTGCTTTATGATGAAACTATGAATATCTGTTATGTATCGAAAAAGAAAACTTACGGGACCAACGGTGTCATTTTTTTTTATATTTTCTTATTGCCGTTTATACAGTAATTTAATTGTGTGCACTTACGGCTTATTCAATTTGTAGTAGGTTGGCACTTTCCGGACCTTCAATTAGTGTTCTTTAAAGTAAATTAACTGCATGTGGACGCATGTGAACGCATGTTTCAAGCCTATTTTCAAATGTGACCTCATAAAACGTTAGACTAATGAAATTTGAATGAAGAACATTCTTCGTCCTTTTTAAGGGGTTTATGCGTATTCCTAGACTAATCTGTTTATGATACTATCACTTTGTAAGACTTTGTTACGTAGGTTTTGAAAAACATACAAGTTCCAGGTGTAACTGAGTTACTGTTTACAATTCATTTAATTCATTAAAATATACTGCTGGAGGTAACTGCAAATATCATCACATTATTATATTAATGTTTATAGTAATTCTGGAAGCACCTGCGAAAAAATATTGCGCATAATCCCATTTCATGTGTGAGCTGCGTTGCTGTTTTATTTTTAGTTGCAATAATGTATTCAACTCACAATGTTGTTAGAAACAGCTCAAACGATTCGTATATATACGCCCCAGTTAATATTTGCTGTCTAGTACGTTGTCAGTTTATTCTGTTTGTGTAACATCCTTGCGGGTCCAAACTAGCTACCATAATTCTAATTCAACTTCCACTTTGCTTATTATGCCCTTTGTTTTTTTTGTGTGTATGCTTATTTCTTATGCCACGTACGAGTCTATGTTTTAGATGGTAACGGGCAAAAATGACTCTGTACCACAACGGGAACCAATAGAAGAAGTAGAAATTGTCTATTTATCAATTATTGTCGCAGTCGCCACCGTACTTAATCTACTCGTATTCGTGCAACTCGTCCGCTCGTCCAGGTACAAAGGAATAACTTTCTTAATTTGTATGATACTTGGATCACACTAGGCGTATTTACAGACGGTAATGCCGGGCAAATGATAAAAAGAACTTCCATGAGTTGTTTCATTTACGCCATTACGTTGAAATTACAGACGGGGCACTGGAACAAGCTAGCTTCAAAATTTTCTGAGAGTATAATATAATCGCATCTTGCAGCACTAGTTTCCTTTTCTAAACAGGTTTATTTTATTATTATTTTTTTTGTAAAATACTCCCTGTGAACGGCTTTGCGGAATGTGACAAGGAAACATCTGATGTTTTTTCTAACCTTAGGATAATTTGGTTGAAAAGATTCGGTCACGCACAAATACATTTCATACTGCAAAATAAGCGAAACGTTTGTTTTTAACCATGAGGATCGGGAAACCAGAGCCCGAAAGTAAAGCGTTTGGCCTTATTTCATTACCAATAATTGTACTATTTCGTGACAAAAGGTGTAAAACGAGCATGCCATATTAAGACAGTTGCCTTGTGTACATCATGCTTTAACTTACAAAACAGATATGTGGGAGCAGCTTGTGTAAACTCTTCTTGCAATACTTCCAATTAGTTGTCGAATGAAAAAGTTCACTTGACGACTCTCATGCATGATCCGTGCAGTCCCTTATGATCTATTGTGACGCAGTTCGATCGAAGGCACATGAAAAACATTTCAAGGAAAAAAAGGTGCACGCATAATCATACTTTTAGTCGCAAATAAATGCATATTGTATGGTCAGAATCATGGACTTTTTTGCAAGCGTGACTAGATATGCTTTGGGATCAAGATTGGTCCTTTTTATAGAGCTCTAGCATTACGGAAACGGTACTAACCGCGAATGTCTGTATGACATTCCCTTAACCATACCGAAACAATGAGGCCTCTTCGAGGGAGTATCGAACGGACGAACTAAATTGATGGTGGTTGACAGTAGCACATGTAGTGACTGCTCGAAGGGATGCATTCCGTCTCGGCCAATAAAGTCTCGGCCAATGCATTTATTTTGTCTCTTTAAATGTAAACAATGAGTGACCTTTTCTCACGTACTGTAATGTTTAGAACACCAACCGCCCGAACGAGCTTCTTGACGGGACCGTATCATCTGAGCTCTTTCACATTGTTCAAGCTAAACTTGTGTATCACCGATTTTATGATTCTTCTCATACATGCGCTAGGAAAGGTAAGTGTATGCAAGGAACCTACAGTGCATACTTGCTCAAATAACAGTCTACCCTCCACATCACCAAAGACTGACAGTTGTTATTAATCGGAGTACTGCTTGTCTAAGCCTGAATGCGTGGTCACATTTACCTCTATTTTTTAAGTGCTGCTCAGATTCCTAATAATGCAAGTTTCTTATATCTAATTTAAAATACCAGCAGTTAGAAATCTGTAAACTGCCTGCAATATACGCACAATTGAAATGTGATATAGAACAGCAGGTACGTGCCAAGAGTGGACATCATTTTCTTCATAGTCTTGATCATCCCCATGGGACAAAACGATTTAAGATGTAGTTTCAACATGTATCTGCGCGAGGTGAGGTGAGAGTAGTGGGAATGGGATCTTTTGCAGTATAACACATTAAACTTCCTGGTGTCTAACGTGAGCTTGAAACAAGTGGTCCCCCAGTTCGTCTAGACTAACTGTCGCATACAAATATTGACAAAAAGTCTGTTGTATTGTTTTATACTGAACCCGTTTCTTGGTACATGGAATAATTTTTGCCTCGAAGCCCATATACGTCATGAATAATTAAAGCGCATTAACAAGGGACGCAACATTGGTGAAATTGTTTCCTGAGATCATGCTAGACAATGGAGGCACAAGGAAGTCATAGAGGTGAAATACAATGGGGATCGACAATTACTCGAACCGGAAAAAAACCTGCAAGATTTGCCCCTCTCTCTCTGCCCCCTCTCCCTTTCTCTCTCTCTCTTGCTCCCTCTCTACATGACAACACACCCACTCTTCAATGAATATGTCTTATAGATCGTGTGGTTGATCACATACGAGTGGCGGTTTGGAAGTTACGGGTGCAAGATGTACATGTTCTTGTCCGCTCTAGCGTTTTACACAAACTCGAATGTAATTGTTGCAATTGGACTGGACCGTCTTAAAGTTGTTTACACGTCGAATGTGCAAGGTAGGAAATGTGGAGAAACTCAGTATAGCCTGGACATAATGAACTAGTAATAACAGACACACTCTGTTACGTAATAAAGAAATTAGGGTAAGAAAGACGAGACGAAAAATTCGCATCAGTAGCGAAGTTTATACATACATATAGTTGTTTGCATATTATTAAAGGTGCTACTTCTGTTCGTCGTGTGCGTTTAATGATCGTTCTATCCTGGATAGTGGCAATCGTGTGCAGTTTTCCTCAAATTTTCTTCTGGGATGTTTACAACGTGAACAACCATTTCGTCCAATGTGTATCACTTTTTGACGTAAGTTTCCAAAGTGCTGATAACTTAGTCGTATAGGAGTTTCGTCACAATATGGAGTACAATGTTCATTTAACGAAGTATTTTAGGATGGTGTAGCCGATATTAAATCTCGCGGCATATTTCAACTGGCTTCCAAAGTGTTGCTGCAATTGGAAATATCGGTGACTTCTTCGACCACAAGATATATTACTGTTATAATTGTTCACCTCCAGCTTTCTTCTCAACCTAAACATAAAACAACTCTCTGTTCTGTTCTATGCTCACGTTCTATGGTGCTTCTTAAAAGATATTTTTCAAATTTAGTCTGATGAGGACTTGTTGCGAATTTGGCATCGAATGGGTACAATTTACGTGATCAGTCATCAATTGGCAGTGTTCTGGATTCCCTTTTGTATTATTTTTGCTTCGTACGTGTTCATCGTTCTGCGGCTCCTCCATTTTCGGCTGACTCCCGTAAAGACTGTGCGACCGTCGCGCGCGACAGGCTCGCATTCACAATCAGCCGCATCGCGAAGTGAACATTCTGGGATATCACATACAGGCACAGCCAGGTGAGGACATTCATTTGCATCTACCATTTGTAGCACGGGTTATTTGCGATAGATGATCATCATTATATAATGCATTAGCAGAGCCAACTAAATGGAGTCCATTTAGTTTCATCGTCAATCCTGATATTGTTCCGTACTTCTTAACAAATCCATTGTATTATTAAGACATACGCGTGATTGGGCAGAAAACTCTACGGATGGAGATAATTGGCTCATTTGCTAAATTGGCCCGTTCGCCGCAACTAAGTAAAGTGAAGGCTCTTTGTTAGACTTACTAATCCCCATAAGTCACAGACATAATTAAGGAAAAATGCTAAATATGTTTCGGATATAAACTTGTTATTTGCCATATTAGTTCTTTGGACTTTGTTTTGAATCAGACTATCATGCGCTTAAAAGGAACTTTTTAGTACATTATACTTGCACGAATACAGCAATTAACAAAAAACATAGGCTCAGATGACAGAGACTCATATTTACTTTCTGGAACCAATAATAACCAATGGACGTGTTCACGTAATCTTGATCATATAAACAAAAGTCAAAGCCTGATTTTCACTGACAGCGTTTTTGGCCTTTCTTCGCAGAGTGACCGAACCAGCATAATTAGGGTGTCGCGATGTTGCCTTTTTTTAGTACATAGAGGTCAATTACACAGCTTTTTATTTCCGTGTCATTTGCAAAAATTGGTCATTCCTTACTTTATTCGTGAGCAACGAGAGCGGCATTTTTGCGCTGATTGCGGTCCCTTAAAAACACGAAAAAAGAACTGATAGGCAACAGTGTTCCAATTCAAATAAGCATTGTGGAAGCAATTGGCCGATATATGTAATGTCAAGCAAATAATTACCCTTTTGTCGGTTAGCTATGTGTTCCTATGTTGATAAAAAAATACCAGGCTGGTGGCAGCTGACGATAACTGACAATTAGCAATAAATATCTGCGCTTGCGCATACTTAAGCGATTCTTAAGCGACCTTGGTTGGTGATAGAATAACAGCATTTTTTTACTGTATTAGAAAAGTTTGGATGGAAAACAGACACCCATAAGTTAGTTAAGGTGTTGATAAAACCATTTTATGTAGCTAACATTTTATGTTAGGTAACAACAAATAGTTATCTCAATAATACGTGTCATTTTTCAGAACCATTTCATTTCCAAAAGGGCGATGAAGCGGTAAATTTGGTAATTGTGTTTGCAACAAAAATGACCTTTGGCTCATTTCTAGACGACAAATTGGTGTTGATGATGGAAGCGTAAACAGGACACCTTGGTCTGGTCTTTTGCGCCCATGAAGAGGGGTGGAGGGGATACAGAAAGGGAGAGGGAGGCCTCACATCACACAGTTCATCACTATACACCCAGTATTAATATATTGTGTCATATAACTATTTTACAGAGTTCCTGCATCATGCGAGAAGCTATTGGCGATTGAAAATATCGCCCTGGACACACTACCAAGATCCCCATCTGATCAACTTAGAATATGGATTAGGCAGGGAATCCGTGTGGTACGGAAAACGCCGAGCACTAGCGATCGAGTGCCGGTTCCTATAAATCAGAGAACCAACCGCGACGGATTCTTCTGTAGTGAGTCTTCAGCGAGTTTTGTGGATATATTTCGGCTCGTGACAAACTGACATCGAACATTGTTTGACATGCTCACATCTGCTATTATTAAGAAGCCCAATTTAGGATCAATTCGTCGTTTGACTGCAGCGGACAGGTCTCAGTCAGTTCCTGTGTGGAGACGTCAAATCGGCTCTAGGGTCTTCCTCACGGCGCTAGCCATTGTGGTCGCTCATATAACAATGTGGCTTCCTTACAACTTAATAGCGTCTCTACGGTATGTTGCACACAAAAAGCGCTATCTTAAACGAAACATGTTTGCATCATCGAACCATGTTGCAATGCATTTACGTTGCAGCCAGAAGAGCCAAAAGAAAACAATTTCACGGCTGGGTCACACAAACTCCATTAAAATGTATTTTAGCTTGGCTGCTCCCGCAACGTATGAAAGTGCTCTTCTTAAAGGAGGCAATTTTATGGAGGACCTTATTGTCGTGAACTCATTGTTGAACCCTTTGCTATACGCGTACAAATGTCGCTAAGTTCAGTCGTTTACTTTATGTAACAATTCTAGGCACAAATATTAAAATATGGTATTGAATTTGCTGGTCAAACGTGCCATTGAATAGTCAAACATATCGCGGTACAATTCTACCCTGTTCAATGTTTTTTTTTAGAATGTCGGTTGAAATTACTATGTATATGTACTGAGTAACTGTTTTCTTAACGTTTTATATGGCGGCCATAAGGCTCAATCAAGATATAGGTGTTTTATCTTTTATCCTACCGGTAGTGAACACTGATGAGCTTATCAAATAGATCATGCCAACAAAATCCATTTGCCAACTTCATTCACCCACTTTGAACTACTTTACACCATTAAGGATCTCATTTTTATTTATTTTTATTATCTTAAAGGAGGAGGCTCACAAGTTTCAAGTGTTCGATTCCGTTCGTTTTATCTAAAACACATGCTAAATAACCACAAATAAACTGCAGAACAAAGCGCGGAAATGCACTTTAAAGTAAATATTAAATTTTATCTAGAAAATTAATATAAAAAAAAACCACAGTAGTTTCTAGTTATTTTTCAGGCACAGCCAAAAACAGCCCCCCTTGCAGATGGCCAGCATAACCGTGGGGGACCCTTCTAATGTTGCTGAAAATAGTGCGCTTAGACAGCCTGGGTACTTTGTAGAGCAAAAGACTGCGTGCATACTTGCTTTTTACTGGTGGTTTTAAAAAATACGGTCGCTTTTTTAAATTAAATTACTTTCTTTAAATTAAATGATTTCTTTAAAGTGTATTTCCGTATTTGGTTATGCATGTTATGGATGATTATTAACCCTGTTTTATCGGAAAAAGGAAAGTAAGCGAACAATTAAAACTCGCGAGCCTCTTCCTTTAACAACATTTTTTTTGGTTAATAAATTTTCGACTTCAATTTTCGACTCTTTCGTGCAAAACTTGGTAGATTACGCAGCAACGAAAAAAAAAGAAGGACAATTGAAATGGGTTTTCTAAGGAACCTTTGTCTGCAGTGAAGTTGTTACTCACAGGGGAAATTAAATTACATTAGATATACAGTCAGATGACGATCAAAATCCTTTGGTACTGGTCATGTACTCAAAAATTGCAATATCAGAAATCTAGATGTCTTAGTCACAAACAAAAATTAGATAGATTTTACCCCTGAATATCTGCAGTATTGTTGCAAACTTGACTTCGTGAACTTTGTACAATATTTCGGATTATTGTCGAAACACACGCCACATTGTGTATGCATAGTTCCTTATAAAACACGACCTACGGGTTTTCTGGGAAAATATTTTGTTTACCGCGCAAATGAAGCGCAAAAAGTGCAAAAAGTGCAAAAAATTTTGACAACGTGATTTAATATTTGTAAGCTTTTTGTGTAATCCCTATGTGAACGGTAAGACTCACGCAGGTTAAGGCTCTTAGGTAGCTGATATTCTTCGTATGTCCTTTCTGTTTACTACCTTGCTGTACTGTTCTCGTTTGGATGTAGTTGTTCACTTTTTTTAAATAAAGGTTTCTATCGGGCAAGCAGTTGCTTCTTGACGACTATTGGGGTTCCATTATTTGTTTACACATGTATTCACAAATAAAGAAAAACGTTTTGTTAACTTCATCAGTCCTAATTTGCAATGGTAACAGACATTAATAATTAACGATGCTCAATACAATGAAAATATGACTGATGGACAAACATTCGTAACATAAGAGCAATATGTAGATGAGATAGGAGAAAAACAAAAATACCTCGAAAATGCCAAAAAAATTCCCAAAGGGCATGGCTTAATAAAACGTTCTTTGCATCTTATGATGTTAGTTTAAACTATTGATCGATTAATTGGCTAACTAACCTCTTTTTGCGCAACGATGATCTCGGATGAGTTTTTCTTCGGTGGAACACAAAGGATCTTGGCGCTTCCGGAGACGGGCTCCCCATGGAAATACCTCAAAGTGATAAGCACATTATATACTTTTTTACAACATGAGCCCAAAAACAACTAACAAGAAAACTGAGAAAATACGCTAACAACAACCAGAGACTAACTTCGCATTAACTGAGATCATTGGCTTTCCAGTCGCTTCATCCTCTTTTACTTCCATATCGAGTATGAACGGCGGAGGAGCTGAAGTTCACATGATATTACTCAAATACCTATTCGTTTTTGTAAAAATGGACAGGATAAACAATGTGTGCGAAATATTGATCATTGAACATTTTCAGAGTCCGTTACTAAACAGTTGATCCAAAAGGTTCGCATTAAACGTATAAATGTAATTACATCCCGCACACAAAACATATGTATTATGCAAGTCATGAATTGTAACAGAAAATAGATTCCTACTGTAATCAGCGACGTGGAAGGTCACGGTATGAACGAATTGATCCCCATTGGGCGAATTGAGAGGTACTGCTTTGATTTGCCATTGTCCGAAAAACAAGTGCTCTGGAAGGGTGAACTTCACTTCCAGAGGTTCCCCATTCGACGCAGCCACTCTGTGTTTGGTCAGTTCAAAATCGTCCGGATTCTAAAAATTGGAATTTAAGGCGTTTTCGTTTCACTTCACTGGCCGTTTTTGCACGTTTTTTTCTGCACAGTGAGTATAGACATAAAAAGCACAATAAAAAAAAATCATAAAAAAAAAAACCGACCACTAAGGTGAAATCAATCTCTCCTGTGTAAATTCGACCCTCGCTAGTTATTGGTGTCGCTCGAAGGGTGACTAGATGAAGTGAATATGTATTTTGTATAGGAGTGCAATGTTCTTACATTTTGATAGTCTTTGATATTCAACCGAGGCTAATTGCATTAATTGCTGCCAATAACTTGACCCAGCTTCAACCGTAACTCCAGTTTTTTTTTAGATAAAGATGTCGCTACTCACCAGTTTCGCCAGCCTTATAGAATCCCTTGTCAGTTCTCATGTGAATTGTTTTGACATTGGGTCCCATTAACACCATCATATGTACTTCATCGTGGTGGGAAACCTTAACTCGTTATACTTTTTTGGTTGGACAGTAATTATGAAAAATGTGTGTGCAAACAAAACGACTTCAAAAGTACTGTGCAGAAAATATAATCAACCTCAACCTTCAATAAACCACACATTGTATCCAGTATGCCAAAGCAGAAAACATCAATAAACTAACCTTGACTGCAATATGTGCCCAATGTTCGCTGATCACTGGTACGTTGAAGGTAAAAAGTTGAGTTTGGCCTGAATTGAACAATTTAATAAAGTTCTATGAATATACGCCACTCCAGTATGTTGCACAATTGAGCCAAAACGCATTACCTGCCACTTTCCGCGATGTTTCCTTCGCGATGATACTTTTGACAGCATCACGGTTTTCTGGGCTTTCTACGGCGGTAATCTGAGAAAACAAAATAAGGGAGAGCGGTTGCGTGCACTCTACGTATATCATATGGTAAACTAAGCATGTTCCGATATAAAACAAACTACCAAAGTTTTTTCCCGCCGATTATAAACATGAACAGCACCGACACGCAGAAATTGCATTAAATTTATGGGATTAATTGATTCGTTTTATCAACGAAAAAAATGATTAAAATAAAAGATGACTTACCTCTATGCCGATCTCCACTTCCTTTCCCTTTGTAGCTTCTTCATTTGTTGTGATAAATATCTTGTTTGATGCGTTCCAGCATAACACAGGAGGTGATGCGACAATAGGGGCACTAAATATAAGAATATTTAATTTTAGAAATTTATGTCTTGACATCATAATCAACCACATAATCAACAACACAAGATGCGTGTATATGATGTTCTTATTGGCGTTATAGATGGTCATGTGCATATGTATATAATAATAGGCATATAAATGAAACTAACTATTGGCCTTTTCTCGCACATAGAATAAGCTGGACTAGGAATGTCGTCAGCACGACCAATAACCGCATTGTCTTCTGGTCTTTTCTTTCTTAAATGAATCAGCACATTTCAAGATCTGAAATATTACACTAAGTGTTTAAATATACAGTGCGCGTCATAAGTATCCGGGCACCCCAAAATCTAGCACTAAAAAGCACTTTTTGAGAAAATCAACCATCCTACCAAATCGGGGATGGCCAAAAACCTAGTGAGAAAAAATTTCAGCAAAAAATCAAAAGTTTCAGGAAAATTAGGCCACGAAACCCCAAAAAAAGTAGACGTGCAGTGCCAATTGAAAAAGAAAGTCGTAATATACAATCCAAAGAGAGAAAATTACAATTGTGATTGTTGTTTTCATTAAATAAAAATAAAAATATAAGATTTAGAGGCAATTGTCAGCACTATTTACAACTTAAGGATACAAATAAGATCTGGAAACATACGTAGAGTAGACACCTGAAAACAGTTTTGTCTGAGACGGTCGATAAATGACCGGCGATCTTTTGAGCGTCTGTTTGGTTGGCCAACAAAATTGCTGTATGTGGTGGTAAAGCCCGTTCTTGAGAGGGCAGCCGTTTCAAATCCCCCCGATAAAGTAAACATGGGAATACAGGAGTTCCTATATGTTCCCTATATCCGGGTGAAAGGAAGGGGCCAACAACCAAGGGTTATGTAACATGAGACCTTCCTTGGTGAAATCAAATTATAAACATCTAGTTTGCGTACAAACTACAAGCTACACGCCGTTGCTATTAACATTAACAACACGGAAATTACAATACTTTGCAAATTTTGCAAGATGAGGGGGAGGTTTTCAATGGCTGCGCTAAGATCCACTCATTCTCACCAGTATTTGCTATGATGACTCAGTTCACTAAAGACAGTGTTCTGCTTGACTACTTTATTCACTCTCCTCCTAACCACCTCTAAACCTACCTCTCTAGACATGTTTATTTCTTCAATATCTCTATTCTCTCACAATGCGACTCATTTTCTAAGCACCAAAATACAACCCCGCACTATTCACAGCGCCGGCAATTACTGCATGAGATTTTTGCTCACCACACTATTAAAATGCGAAAAAAATCAATAAACTCGCAAAGAAATGTACAAAATGCAAGAATCTTGTTTGAGGTCAGAATCTCAGAATTCGTAATGAAAAACATCTTTTTCGTTGGAGGTCGCTTTTGAATAAAATGAGCAAAGCCACGAATACCAGTATCAAAGTACGAACACTTCAAATAGCATGCTCTGCGATCACTCACACTCGCATGTTTTAATTGGTCTATACAAAACGGTATTGCTTCGATTACACATGGCGACTGGTAATAAAGCATTGTTGTTGTTTGTTGTCACTAATTCGAGTATATGTGGACATCTAAGGATTAAAAAAAAATGCTGAAGTGTCAAAATCTCGAACTGAACACGCAAAGACGAAAAATCAGTTTAGAAAACAACCAATAATTAAAATTTGGAGGTCAATCGAGTTTTTTTAGTTTTAGAAGAATTTTGGCTCTTCGGTGAATCAACCGTGAAAAAAGGGCATACTCAGTTGTGCGGATCGCGTTTCACGTAAACAGTTTATAACAAACACCGAGAGCAAACGAGGAAAAAGACTTGGCGGTAGACAATGTAAGAGACAATTAAAATGGGTTAGTTGTAATTTTAAAAAAGTGTGCGAATAAGGTATCGATTGTCTAAAAGAATTAACTTTTGTCAGGCTAGTGATGACTTACTGTCACCTCAGTGTCTTTTAATATTTCATGGGTTTTGCTTGAGAAAGTGGTGTGTATGTGGATTTGAGCACTTGTATTCCATACTTGCAGCACCGCAGAATTGCAAATGACTATTGTATATTCTTGAGCGGTAATAAATTAATATAAACATTTGTTCTAGAAGCCGTCGTCCGGTCAATAGTGTTCTGGTGGATGCGCGCGTGTATGGTCAACCATAGTCATGCCAGTCACCATGTCTTTGAGATTGCTATCTAATCGTGTTGTTCTCAAGAACGAACAAGAAAACGAAACGACAACGATTCTCGATGAGTAAGGAATCGTGCACTTACATGGTTCACTGGAATAAAAAGAAATTAGTAATTTATATTTGGAGGAGTTCAATCATTAACGCACATATACCAAATGAATTGTGGACAATTATTTGAGGTAAATTGGGAATTCCGGTTGCTGGTCGATCTTCAATCAGTTGTAGCACTAGTTTGAGTGAATTTTTTTAGCGGAGATCATATTTTTTTTAACTTTTATGCGACTTATGTTGACGACAAATCAGTTTCTGTGCTAGCTCGGCACATCTGTAACGAATCCCAAAGTTAAACTAAATGACAAAAATAAATGACTACAAAAAAGCGGTGGACTAATAGAAACAAAGTAATTTTTCGCAAAAGCTTTCTGCCAGTAATAAGATCTACCATTGGACCAGGTTTTTAGCGTCTAGCGTTTTAGCTTCATTTGGAAATTACTGTAACTTGAGACTCGTGTGTTTTATGGAGTTTTTTTTGGAACAAGCATTGCGTTTCGGAACGTTTTCCCTGCGTTCGAAGAATTAATTTTGAATTCTCTGAATAGTTGTGTCTTTTATTCAATCAGGGGTGGTTACTCAAGGAAATACTACATTTCTTTATTCTCGCCTGCGGAATTTTCAACTTCTGGTCGCATCGAACGACATCTCATAAGTTTCCTCTGACAAGAATACTGAACAGGGGATACTGAAAACTTTATTGATAACAACTAAAGGTTTCGAAAGAAGGCTGTTTTGAAATAAGGAATATTGTGATCACTAAACTACTCCAAAAATTATGCGCCCGATTATTTTTTCTTATTTACTGATACGGGTATGCTGGTGCAATACATTGACTTAAAAACTTAGAACGAGTACAAATACCCCATCTCACAAGGGAGCAATTTACTGAAGAAGGTGCTGCATAAAAAAAAACAAAGCCACACATATCTTGTTTATTGTTTGGGCTTGGTTCAGCACCTTCTAGAAGACTTCCACGACATACGTGTAATATGGAAGATGCTGCCAATTCAAGTTCACGATGTTCCATCCAAGGACGAACAACCTCAATACCGATTCCTTATTTCTTCTTTGCCAGTTTTCGCGTGGTTTTAAATAATTTTGCAAAGCATTTTCAATCAACTTAGTTTGAGGGGTTCTTTCGGAAACAACCGGATAAAAGTAAGCGGCAGTATTTCATTGACAAGTAGTGATGACACTCTAAGTGCTCTGATAAGTGATAGTGGCGTCAAAAAGGGGGCTGTAAACTGGCTACCAGGCCCGCAAAGGCCCGTGCCATAAGTTTTGAAGAAACCTTGACATACCTAATTGCTCACCTGCACTCGTTCTATGCTTATCTTCACTTATATTCCTATATAGACAATGTTTTAAATGGTGCAATGAATGAAAATAAGCCCAAAATATCTCGTGAATATGAAGTGTTGATTTTTATTGTTTGGCGCGTTACTGACAAACATTTTGACACATGTTTCTGTATGGGCACACTTCTATGCACGTAAAAGTAAAAACTTCAGTAGCAAACCACATAATGGCACCACCACCACCACCAATACAAATTCGTCCACCCACGAAGTTGTTCCGGTGCACTTGAGGAAAACGAATGATGGGAAGAAAGTTTCTCGACTATGTTTTCCCTTGTAATCGAAGACCAAATGAGAGTTTTTCAGAAGATGAAATGAGGCAAGTGCTTGAAGCAAAACTACTTGTAGACCGGCTCACGAAACATGATCTAAATTCATTTTTAACAGTAACAGATTCAACTGGAATTATTGGTTGCTTAACTGAATCGTTGACATCAATATTTTGTTCCTCCTCTTCAATAACAACATGCTGTGGGTGCCACCTTTGACTTCTGCCATTTCTCCTTTTTTGGAGTTGTTTTTATGAATGAGGGCACATTGTCCGGGATCTACACCATTGGATCGATATTTTATTTGTAATATCGCATGGTATGACAGCGCTTAATACGAAACAATGTTTCATCCTTACGAGCGGTATTATCAGCCAATAATCAATAATCTATAATGGGATTCTGGCGATCTGATTACTCCGTGCTGGGAGCCGAACGTGCATAATAAGCGCATTATGGGCAATTCAAAAAAAAAAAAACAGTCGCACCTTATTAGAAGTGTCTGTGACCTCATGTTTTGCGGCCTATTTACTTAGACAGTGCGTCTGCTCCTCCTCGCTTGGTGGCACTGATTTCCGACCGGCAATTTGAGCGTGCTATGTAATGATAAGATTGGACATAGAATCAGACGACGCGTCAATTATGGACTCCGAACGACAACCGCTTCTATCCAGGCCATTGTGAGTTATGCTATATTGATTGATTTAACTTTAAGCGCAATTTTCCCCCTAAAATTGACTGGCTTCAAGTCAAGGTCATATTTGAATTATTGATTATTTTGATCAGTCTGTTCAATTCACAGAGTTTCAATTCACAGAAAAAAAAACAAAGTTTGCGGTGTTGAAATTGTTTTCCAGTCAAATCAGCGGTTTACTATTGATTATTTGATGTGTCATCGGTGTATACTGCGATTATTTTGAGCCTGCTATTAAATTTCTTTGTGATTTAACGGCGAATTTATTCCATAGAAGCGAAGAGGTTATGAGTGGAGAAAAGCGACCTTTGTCGATCATTTTCTATGCTAATGAAAACAAGAAACTCAAATATCATGAGAAAATAAATGCAACATTTTTTAATGCTTAATAATAGTACAGCCTCTTGGAAGCAATTCCAGTGAGTAAGACAATGAATTTTGGTTTTTTTAAATACTAGGTGAATACTTTGAAAAAACAAAAGGCGCCTGATAAGTGTATGATTATGTAAAATTTTTTTCTTTATCAATGTAGTTACGAACACTAATACCGAGGAAGGACGAATATGTTAGACTATAAGTTATTGTTCGTTCACGTACCGTTCGCCAACGACGAGGTAACTTCGTCTCTATTCGCGAGTCTGTAACATAGTAATCTTAATTGTCACCTCAAGAAACTGCCGCTGCATATGTTGTCATAGCTGGGTAGAAGCACAATTTGTACGTCTTCATTTTGAGGGAAGTACAAAATCCGCCTACCCGAGTACAATACCATGACACCTGATTATGTGTTATCATTTCTCAACGATGATATCATCTTCTTTTTGCTGCTCTTCTTCTGAGTTCGAGGTGTTCTGACGCAAGAGCCTGACTCAGCCCGAGTCCCTAAAATGCCTCTCCAATACGCAGTTATCTCTCATGAGGGCCTGTATTATCACTGTGTTTCCTTTAAAAGAAGCACTGGAAGAACGAAAGGAGCAGAAGCCGACACTCACACGGTCAAATTCTACACACCAACACTTGGTGACTTCAGTACTCAATCGATCATCTTTGATTCTTAATTGCCAAACAATATTCTCAGTGAATTCATACACATTTTGAACTTCATTACCACTGAGCTCTTCCTACGTTAATTGAATTGAACAAAAAAAAATGGAAGATCTAAATCTACCAACAATCAGCTCGAAAGGGCAGGAAAATATTGGATTCGAATCAGAAAGCACCAGTGTTGACGCCGAGATCGAACTCAAGCCTCACTACAACAAACATGACCTTGCAAATGGAAATTCTCATCCCAACAATTCGAAAGGTCATGGACATGGTCACAGCCATGAGCACGGACATTCACATGATCACGAAGAAGAGTAAGTATGTCGAAATGTTTTCCTTAAAACGCTGAAACTAAGTGCTCATTAAATAAACTGCCCAAAAATGGAAGTTTCATCCTTCACCATTTGTGTATCTGTGTATCTGTGTATCTGTGTAATAAGTCATTTTGTTTCGAAAAGTGCACCAATTTTTTTTCCACAAATCTCACTATTAACAATTCGAACAAGTCATCCTTGTTAATCTCCCTTCAGGCTTTTACTGAGATGTTGTTTGTATTTATTGCTTATCACTATTTTTCATTAAAGAAAACAAAAAACATTGTTCACAACTATTTTTTTACATTAACGAACGTGACAGCTGTTTTGCTTTTTGTCAAACACCAAAGGCCTTTATTTTGAAATGATGCCACTTTATTTTTATTTGTTTCTTTCTCAAGGAAGCAGAGGCAATTGATCCAAAACAGTGTTACTCATAAATTCCATGAAAATAAAGTAGTAACGTTTCCGTTTTTGCGGCATGTTTTGCAGTATCTAAATGGACAAGCCCTAATAATTATTTCAAAATCACAGTTTACTTATAATGTGCAGTATTCTATATCATTATTCTGCTGGAATGGTCATAAGTATATGGCGCATTTCAGTACTTCCTACAACGGTGAGCTTCTGCGAAAGTCCGAGACTTCTGCTTCTTTTCATTGCCATGACGAAGGAGAAACTTCTGAGGGAGGTGGGCACTAGGCACTATATGAATCGTACAGTCCTTTTAAGTGAGTTCGTAAAGCGCGTTCAATAATTCAAAGAAAACAGATGACCTCCGATAATGTGTTAAGATATGTGTTTTTTGAAACAGCAGTCTGATATGGCAAGCCTTATCAATATATTGTATCAAGTGTCGGAGAGGTCGTAAATATAACATCACATTGCACTTTTTCTTGACGAAACTGTAAAGACAACCAGGTGCTTGTTATGAACTGCAAATATAATAAGTACAATGATTATTGTATATTTGATCTCTAAGTGAATTAATCCTTCAGAAGTGAAAACATCGCATCTGATGTAGGGAGTATAGTTAGGCAACAATTCTTGGCGTACATTTGATAAACTAAGAAGATTAAATGTTTGTCATTTAGATGAGACAAACCGCAAAGCGAAGCGCATCCTGTGGTTGTCCGTGTTAATCTGCATGTTCTTTATGATTTGCGAGATTGTTGGAGGATATATTGCAAACTCGTTGGCAATTGTTACCGATGCTGCACATTTGGTATGGTTTCTTTGATGCCTTGACCAGCCACCAATGTTGACCGAGTTGTGAAAAAGGGCCTTTTGAGATATGTTAACTTTGTTTTCGTGCCGTCGATAAACGAATATTATATCTTATTTCAGTTGACTGATCTGGCTTCCATGTTGATTTCGCTGTTTTCTCTATACATCGCTTCGAGACCCGCGAGTCAAAAGATGAGCTGGGGATTTCACCGGGCTGGTGAGATTTTTCTTCAAAAAGAACAGTTGCAAAAAAAATAAAGTTCATAGACAGTTCGCCGTTTCCAGATATTCAAGAGAATATAAATTATGTAAATGACGCTGACAACGGACTGTCTTCTACAATCATACAAAACAATTAGAATAAAGGGACCAAGCGCTTAAAATAAAAATAAAAACAGGTAATACTTGCATATTGTTTCCACTTCAGAAGTTCTTGGTGCTTTCTTCTCCGTTTTTCTGATCTGGATTGTCACTGGAGTGCTCGTTGTTCTTGCCGTGAAGAGAATAATTAAAGGAGACGAGGAGGTGAGCATTGAACATTCATTATTTTATTGAACTTCCGAATGATTACTTTTCTGGCAACAATGCTACTCATTCAGGTGGACGCCAAAATCATGGCAATCACTGCCAGTATGGGAGTCCTCGTCAATCTTATGTGAGTGTCCCTAACACTATATATGTGCTATGCTGTGTACATCATTTTGAATGTTAATATCTAGGCAAGCCCTCAAATTAGAACTGTTCAGACTAAATCGTGACGTCCTCATATTATATTTTATACTCGTTTTTAGAATGGGTGGACTCCTGTTCTTCGGCGGAGGCCATGGTCACTCTCACGGTGGTTCTCACGGTCATTCACATGGAGGAGCAGCTAAGAAGAAGAAGGCTTCCGGACACGGACATTCCCATTCAGAGGGAGATGAGGAGGAGGGACATGGACATTCGGTAAATCCTTCTCTTTGTTATTCAGGTTTTATTTGTCGTTGTGCTTCACTGTTTCAAGCCAATTCTACCTGTAAACAATCGATAATTATATGAAAAAGTGCACCTATAGAGATGACTTAGTTTAAGAACCGTTCAGAGAGGAACTTCACAATCCTACTATGTGCAATATGCTTATTGAATACATTTAGCACAAATCGGGTCAAAACATCAACGTGCGTGCCGCTTTCGTCCATGTGTTAGGTGATCTCGTGCAGAGTGTGGGAGTGTTGATTGCCGCTCTGGTTATTCTGATATGGGTAAGCAAAATTATTTGGTTTTATAAAACATCCTTCGATCCTAGTTGTGTTGGTGATTTTTTTCACCAAAATTTCCTTTTACCCCGGAGAGATTTAATTAGAGACAAAGTATGTTTTCAGCCTCACATGTCAGTCATGGATCCGATCTGCACACTTCTATTTTCGGTCATTGTTCTGAGCACAACGATTTATGTACTTCGGGATGCACTTGTTGTGCTCCTGGAAGGTATGATACTCTTTCTCTACTGTTGGAGCTCTAATAAAACGATTTGCATTGTCCCGTTGAGGTATCCTCTTGTTTTAGGTTTCGTTTACTCTGCTCGCTTTTACATCCGTTGCACAATTCTAGGTCGTCCGTCGAACGTTAACTTCAGCGAGGTATTCGCCTCATTGAACGGAATTGAAGGTGTCAAGAAAGTGCACGATTTGCGCATTTGGGCTCTTACAATGGACAAGGTACAGTTTATTTATATACATTTTTTATGTGTAGGAACTTGATGTGTTCCACTGTGGAAACACCTACTGTCCTCGGCTTCCAGTTGAAATAAACGGTCCAGTTTTGTTGTTTAGGTTGCCCTTTCCGTGCACCTAGAAGTGGAGAGCGAGTCACAAAGTCAGAAGATCCTTCGCTCCACAAGAGTGATGCTCAAAAACCAGTACAGCGTGCACGAGAGCACCGTGCAAATAGAGGTATGTATGTTTTTAGTCATTTCTAGTATGCATAGCAACTCAATTCAACTTTTTTTCATGGGTAGACATGTAGGCAGTTAAAAATTACCTTGAGTGTACTTCTGATTATGATTTTATACAGACGCTTGGTGCTTCAACGTGCGTTATCTTCATATTTTTTTGGTTTACTAAACCACCTATGAATTTCGCGCACATTTCTTATTATGTCTAGCAAGACTCCAATCGTCCTTTTTTAACTATTGGTTTCTTTCCAGCTCTACGCCCAAGAAAAGGACGACTGTGGCAAATGCGTGCCACTAAAATGATGAATTTAATGAGGAGTGAACAAAGCATCAATAATAACCTTTTATTATTATTATTACTCCTATTACTCGCTTGTCATCTGTCTCAATAAAGGGTATTTTCACATTTGATGTGTTTTCACTGAAAATAACAAAAGGTCGGGTGAGATCCGCATCAAGGATTGGTATGAGTGAAAAGAGAAAAATCTCAAAGTTTTTTTGTTATTTTCAGTTGATTAATCTACAAAATAGAAGCAACAGGATGAGAAAAAAAGCTATTTTTTTATGCGTCTACGCAATCCTCTAATTGTGTACAGGTTCGAGCATTTTAACTACTTATGCGAAACCTGGCAGCTTCTTATGTGTCGTAAAATCTAATAAGACACAAAGAGATATACAGGTAAGTTGTATGAAACTTATAGCTATGAACGAAAAGGAAGGCGATGTTCGATTGGCAAGTGACTAAATCAAAAACGCCATGTAATTACATGTCGTGCTTTTTGCCCTACGGAGGCCTTATCCTTATCTATAACGATAGTATGGCCCCATTTATTTTATCGTCCAATAACATAAAATTAGGTAGTTACTGGCGCAATTAACTCGTTCAATTATGTCGTCCAAATCTCGGCGGCAGCCCTCTTTTCCCCTCCCAGTTGTCTATTTTATGTTCTTTGTGTTCACTTTTCTGTGCCCATAAAGGGGTCAGTGACAGGAAAAACCTCATTTCCGAGGAAGACTCAATTTACAGCCACACGGATTCACTTTCTTCGTGTTTTCACCAAGTTTTGCGACTTTCACAATCGGATGACCACATTTCGGCACTCCCGGTTTTCCTAATTGGCACAAAATAAAATAGAGATAACTGCAGCCGTGACATCGTATGACATGACCATGGCCGTAATTTACTCGCAACCTGCCCTAATATGTACCAGCAAATGACAGTTTTTTTTCATTTTCAGTATGTGTCGTTTTGGATACTACGTGTGTGTTTTTACTTTACAATCAACAATACAAATTAGATAGAGGTCGTGTAAACTTGAGTAGTTTGATTTAGAGTACGTATCACATTATTGTCGTTTATGTGAAATAATGGTAAAGTGTTTTATTTTGGTAAAATACACTGCCTGTCAAAACCTCAATGGGACGGTCGGCCGCTCTTAAGTACTCGTTTTCTGCAGACCATTGTCCTGTTCATGTTGCGCCCTTCAAATATGTATTTGACCGAAACGCTTCCCGCTTATTTTCAATTGCTCACTAAAATACACAAAGATTTTTTCTTTACTGCACGCAAAGTAAAATTTTGGTTAGTTCACAGTTCACACTGCTGCGTGCAGAGTGTCTTTGGCAAGCATTTAGCACTTCTGTAAATCTAAATTGTTACTTTTTACAAATTTGCAATAAATATTGTTTATAGTGTGGTTAACGAGAGTTTGGGAGATACGCTCACTTATTTATAAAAAAGGGAAACTACTAATTGTTGGTTGTGACGGTTGAGTGAACATTTGGCATGCAAACGATGCGGCAAATTGGCAGGCAAATAATTTCATATGCGGAAAACGTCCCTCAAAAATGATTGCGTAGCTTTCTCCCATTCTGTCGCTCGAGGAAGATATTTCTTTTTAATGTTCATTTTGGCATACGAGAAAAAACATTTTATCATAAATATACCCTTTACTTTAAATCAAAACGATTGAGGTATTCTGATTTAAGCACTTGAGGTCGGTAAAGCTTCATGTTTTAGCATAGAACCTATTTTTGATTGTATCCGAATCTTTCATTCATCTACTATCAATACTGATCCATGTTATTGTCATAAAACATTGCTCAGTATTTTAATTTTCTTGTTTTGCATTTACGAGCATCCGAAGCTACCAATTTGTGGAAATTCTTTCACATGTGATGTCTGATTGCTAGTCATTTCTGTTACGCGAATTATGCAGTTTATAATAGAAACCTGTCGCCCGCCAAAAGGTTTATTCGTCCATTAATTTTGCGTGTTTCCATATGTGAGAACACTGAAATTGAATGGGAAAATACACCGGTTAAATTATGCATTCAAAATGCTTTATTTTTAAGCAACGATAACATGTTATCACATCGATATCACTTTTTTTAGCACATGAAATGTGTCTACCTTGTTGCGGTTTTCCCCTGTATTGCTCAAGTGTATTTTCTCATAAGTTCCTATTTCATAAGTTGATGAAATATGCTGGGTTTGAATTTTGTCGGTGTTTAGTGAATGTTTTGAAATAATCTGGATTGTCACTGTGTGCTGCTAGGAGTCGTTGTGTCTGGCGACACTCTGTTAAAGTTGTCCTCCGAAAAAGAAAATTTAGTTTTTGACGAGCCATATTTGATTGTTCGATTTCCATTATGACTACGTTGCGACGGGTTACTGATGCTTGGTTCAATGTATTCTCTCAATGAAATGATTATGCCGTTTAGACCTTACATGCTTGTGTTTAAACCCTTCTTGTGATTTATAACCATCTGCTCCGCAGCTAGCGATTCAACAACCCAGTGTGTAATCGTTTTTGTTTGAGCTCCGAAACCGCTTTCGTACGCCCGTTCGACCAGCTGGACAATTTACCAATTTCGTGCCAAATTTGCATCAAGACCCACGGGAACGGTCGACGATAATTTGCTCGATGCGAAATTAACCAGGGCCTCCGATTAGGAAGACCCTCACTAAATTTTGGCACGCGATTTAACCGATTTGGCTTTTTAATGCAAATCGTAAGGCTTCATCGGCTTACATCGCTAGTGGTGAAAAAACAACTTTCTACGTAACATGTGAAGCCGGAACTTTCCGTTTTGCTTTCATTAGACCCACTCACAGTTATGGTCGCTTTCATCAGTTTTAAATGTCAGATACACATGTTCCAACTAGAGTCAAAATGCTCCAAATTATCCATGGCTACAATTCCATGGATACAACAGCGCTCGGTGTAGAAAAAAAAAACACTTACTCGTCCCTTACATTGTTGGCCGTAACAAACTGGATGTATTGTTATATATAAATTATAATCATTAAATCACATTAGGTTCTGTCTCACTAACACTACAGTTATTTAATCATTTTTCAAAAACTGTTATTTGCGAATTTTTAAGAAGCAAATATTACTGTTGCCTGAGAAGAATTGTAAACAATTTATTTTCTATCCTTCTAATAGAAGTATGTCAATTTTGTGTACATTGTCCGAACTGGTTTTGCACAAAACGAATAGAGCATTTTTGTGGCAAATTTAATCTTGTAAAACGAACAAAACTATGTTATCTGCGTAAATGGTGGGCAGCCTTTTTTGATAGGTTGTGTTGAAATGAGTTTTCATTTAGAGTAGAAAACATTAGTGCTGCTGGGGCGCCACATTTCCACAGTGTTTATTGCAAAAACGTTTGAGCCAGGAATGTAAACATGCTTTTCTCTTTTTTAATTAATTTTTTTTCTTGTAGTATGCTTGTCAGTTTTCTTTCATGTATTCTATTATAAACGGTCGATACTCTTAGCGTAAAGATAATGATTTACGTCGACAGCGAACAGTTAAATTTTAAATACACTTTGATAAAGGAAAACGGGACAACTTCCCTCAAATTCGATAGCATAGGCTAGCACATTTTATCATACGACCAAGGTATCGCAGTGACACTCCCTTTGGTCAATTCTGGGGTGTGCCATATTTGTCTCTATTTGCCGGATCTGAAAACAAAGCTTTTATGATCTGGCTGGCCACGCTCCTCACAAGCATAACTATTTATAAAAAAAAATTGTTTATCTTTTGTTGTATGCATATGAGATGACTTTTAGCGACCAGGTCTCCAACATTTCACCAAGTAAAATCCCTTTTATTCGCGAAGTCAACTTTAATCGGAGTGTGACCAGTTGTGGCTGACTTTCTTCTATGTTTGGCATTGGCAGTCACTCTCGAATGATCCACTGAACACGCTTCGCATAAGCCGATCAGCACTGGCGTTGCATCATACACAACTTTGTGCATTTCAATTAGTCTTGCCGGAAAAAACGGTTGTCAACGTTTCGGCAGACTTCATCATTCTCTCGCCTCACTCGAACAAACAAGGCGCTTATTTTGGAATTTGCATGAGTTGTTGCGAGCTCGGAAACATCATTAACAGTAAAAACGGCATTTTTGTTAGAGAAATCAGGCGCATATTCGTAATACTGTGTTTTGAAACTCTCGATATTTTTTGCCACTCATATAGTTTCAAACATGTCCGTTTTCTAAATTGGCAGAGTTGTAAGCCAATTGCGTGCTTGCCTCAGATACCACTCGCCCGATAGCTTTATCTCCCGCATTCTAATTTTATTTTCTCATCTTGTTTGTTTACCCAAGCGAAGTGCCCTTTTGAAGTGCGATCTTCTCTCTTAGGGTCCCTTCTTTCTTCTATTGCCTTTCTTCTTCTACTCGCAAATAAATTGGATGATGCAGAGCCAACAGAGGTCGAAGAGCCACTCACTCGTATTGCAGCACATCCAACTTCACTAACCTAGTCCAGACACCTATGATCTTATTTTTCTCGAAGACCCTCATCTTGGCACACCCCTTTTGGATAGGTAGGCGGCCCTCAAGAACTAAATCCACACGTACATATTTGTTTATACAACGGGCGAAGAGCATTTGGGTTTTTGTCACAAATCTAAATAAAGAACTCGGACCTAATTGGGTCAATGATATAAAATTAAATTACTTTTACGCATTTGGCTTAGTCGCTCGTGCTTTTGGATAAACACATTTTGTCACATGGCAGATGAGAACAACTGCACGAAATCGAGTACGACAAGCCGCCTCGGGCATATATTCTATTTTCTATTTTCACAGGGCTATATTTGTTCATTGAATGGTGTAATATGTTGTGACAGTAGGGGTTGGCTGTTTGTTTGTTCTTTAATTTTTGCTGCACTGGTAAGAGACATTTGGAAAATAAGTTTTTTTCAACGACTAATTCGTAATTACCGAGCGAATTACCTGCTTAAATGTGCCCATCACAAAGAATAAAAAGATAAAGTGGCTCGTTTATCACATATAGTACTTATTTGGCGTTTGCTGATAGTTTTGCCACTTGTCCCAACCAATATCAGAATCGCTACTTCTTTCTTTTATTACCACCTACTCCTAATCACAATCCTGACATGCTGTACTCCCCATAACAAACGCACCATCACACAAACGCACATACACACACCACACCACACACACACACACACACACACACACACACACACACACACACCAAAACACACATAATATGGCACCACACTACAAACTACAAATAACATAATCTCGCATCACACTACAAACTACAAATATAAATATAATTGTACTCGAACATTAAAAAACCAAACAATTAATTAACTGCAATAACAATTGCACTCAACATAAAATCGAACATACACATAATCAATCACACAATCTTCAACCAAACTGTTATTTTTCTTTATACATAGTTATTTTCTCTCTCTCTCTCTCTTTGTGTGCATTCTCATTTTTATTTATTTTTTTCCTATCGCTCAAAGCTGTGGTCATCGTACTGATGAGACCCAACTACAGCAAAATCCTCGTATACGATCAGGGTCGAAACGGGGTTATCATGTTAAAGAACATGATACACTTTATCTCTCAATACTCTCATTTATACTTTTCCTTATATTACTGTAACTCTATTTACTTCTTTTTTTAATTAGACAAATCGTAGGGCGGTTCATTTGCATACTTATCTAATTTCATGCCACAGTAAGACTTGCGTAGGTTGTTAATTGGAGTCATTTTACGTGGTGTC
Organism: Pelodera strongyloides; assembly: GCA_036852015.1. Classification (NCBI taxonomy): domain Eukaryota; kingdom Metazoa; phylum Nematoda; class Chromadorea; order Rhabditida; family Rhabditidae; genus Pelodera; species Pelodera strongyloides. The sequence continues at coordinate 115,795 of JAANDG010000128.1, read as the reverse complement.
GAATGCTTGCATTGGACTTCGGAGTGGGTTTTCCATGCGTTACTGATTGCTTACGCTAACCATTTTTTTATTAAGCCGTGAAGCAACATGTCACATGTAGAACACGTTTCCTTTTTAAACTGTGTTGCCTACAAACGTTGTTCTATCCACTCATAACTCTGACCACTAAAGGCAACTAGAATTCGAGTTGCCTTTCAAAAGGCGCAATTACTTTTTACGGCCTTTGAAGGTTTTTTCTGAACCCGAACGTCTCCCTAATGATTGCCGTTACTTATTGACGCATTGCCGGGATTACAAATATACAGTTCAATGAATACAGTTTGCGAAAAAAAAGTAATGTTTCGCTAGAACCTCTGCTCTTCAGTATACCACCTTATCGAAAAAATGATATGCAAATATCGGTGGTTGTCGGAAATATTTTCACTTTTCCAACTACAACAATGGGGATCATTCAACATATGAGTCAGTGCACGATTCCTGTTTTATGCCCAGTTGTAGTCTCAATTGACATGGCGGACACCGCATTGAGTCAGCAACATTTTATGACATTTTATGACTTTTGGCCTGGGTGTTCTAGTTTCATCAGAAAGCTTTTACCTGTTGTGTTACCTGTTGGTTCTCCAATCATATTGGGTAATATTGTGTTTTTTTTTCTCTCGAAAATATATCAATCCGAACTGTCAGACTTATGCTAATTCAAATACCATATTTCGCCTCACTCTGTTTTGATGGCTGTGAGTATACTGAAAAGTGAAAGTGAATTACGGGGGAACATAATTTGGTAAAATATGTTTTTATGCCCACTACGTCAAAATTGTATTTGACATTGTAAACATGTACACAATAAAAGTTTAACTAATGTTTTGACTGCTTACTCGTAGACATTTCCTTGTTGCGGAATGTATGATTTATTAAAACAGTAGCAGCTGAAAATAAATCACTAAAATGACTCGTTGTCTTGGGACATATAAAAAAAAAACACATAAAGCAGTATTACACGTGACTTGTGCCGCTTACAGTGGACAACAGTCTTTCCAGACATTTTGTGTAAATTGTGTTCGTTTCTGTGCCAGAAAAGCATAGAATCGCCCCATCGGAATGCAGCTGTCGGGTACATGTTTCACGAACCACGTGTCATGCTGCTTTAGTACATGTTTTTTATGATTATTATTCTTGAATCACGTATCTTAGATGCAAACACGTTTTGACTTGTCATCAATAAGTAATATCTTGTGCAAGATCTAACAGTCTAGTCTACCCATTAGTTCTGTAGTTCTGTCACATTTGTCACAGTAAACTTTCCCAGATGAAATCACACATCTTTGATCGCACAAGAATATGAAACCGTTTCAGTTTCTTGTAGGCGCTTGCAAAGCAAAATCACTTATTGTCGAGCATGAAACATTTTCAAATTTTTTTTAATATGGGACCCGGAAATTATCCGCGTTGCAATCCGACAGTCGCTTTTCAATGTTGAGCAAAGTTACGTACATTCGAGCGTGCTTGTCTTCACAGTTAATGTTGATCAAGCATGCTACACTCAGCCTTACCACTCAAACATATCATTGCCTTTGAACTGAACAGCCGTGTGAGTGGTGTGATTACCTGTTTTCGTAACCCGTGATGTCACAATGAGCACATTGCAATAGACTATCCCCTCGACTGTCAGTTGTCATTTGTCATCGATTGTTGCTATTGTCAGTTCGCCCGGCTAATGGACATCTCTTACAGTATCAGTGTCCCACTTTTCTCTTAAAGCCTACTAAATTCAATACCGTCCGGCCGCAAGTTCAACAATTCTATTTGGTCTGTTCGTCACATTGCTCATTGTGCACAGCGACTGCTTCAATTTGCTTCTCTCTCTGATTGGATTAACGTTAACCTTGAATCGCAGCTAGTGGTAACAAAAATAGCAGATTCCGACAACTCTCGTAAACTAAACCGGTAAAAAGGTACGCCCATCTCTTAATAGACTAATAGGTAGTCTATTAAGATTTTTCCTCTTACAAAGTTTTACAAATATCGGAAATCGTTATTTTGCTGAATGATTCGATATCTTCTTTTCGACTAAGTTTTCTCTGTTTAACATGTCGTGTTTTGTGCCAGTATCGAAAGCAATATTCCGTGTCGCTGTGATCTATCATTCAGCGTTCAACTTTTCAGACGAATAAAAAAAGATGCACTCGAATCTAGGTCATTTATTTACGTCCTTTGCTCGATACATTCATATTTGTACGATTTTCTTCCCAGAAATGTTGAATAATATATAATTTGTGTGTCTGCGTATATGAGTTGCTATGACTTTGTACGCAATCGTGATGTCATTAGTTTTAAATTTACTACCAGTTCTAAACTGATTTCAAATCCGCCCATCGTTTTATATTTTCCTCGTTCCAAGTACTGGAACTGCTTTTTGATGCTGTTTATTTACAGCGCTATAAAATGGAATATGTACGAAATGGAAAGGTGCTTCGGGACGCCGAGGCCATAAATGGGAATGTATTTATGTATGAAATGGACAGTGCTATATAAACTGTATGACGTTGTAACATTTGACATTTACCAACATTTGTTTTTGTTCTTACCACAAGGTTACCTGCCCAAAAAGGATTTCACGTTGTTTGCGTTTGTTTACTACTAATAGTACAAAAAACAACATTTCAATGTGCGAATTGACTAATAAAGCGGGACTTTCTTATTTTTCATGATATTCCATTCAAAAACTAGCGATATCTTACTTTCTCTCCTCTGCAACAGTTCGTTAACTATTTCGAGTCTGCATTCCTGGATTGTCATTCATTTTACTTGTCAGTTAGTGCAGGAATGAGGTCGGGTTTCGCAGCTGCTGCCCACCCGCTGTTTTGTTTTGCTAGCATTTCCCTCCTCCCTAAATTTTAAATTATAATTTTCTTCTGTCTTATTTTAAGCTCTTTTATGTTTACTATTTTCGTAAGGCCTTTTTAAAATATGGTTTGCACACTTAGACCTCGACATGACACAATTTTTCTGTAATCAAGTTAGCCAGCTGAAATGTCCACTAGAATTTCTCTAAAAACCACTCAGAGTCGTATATTCGCTGGCAATGAGTAATGTGGTATTGTGGTTTATTGCCAGAACGGCAACAACAAGAAAAAAACAGGAAAAATATTGACCTTGATTTTTCATCTACGCACTGTTGCAAAATATTTTATTTTATTTATTTTATTAAAAAAATATAGTTTTTGAGTGCAAAAAAAATGCGCGCACTCAACCAGCTAATAGGTTATATGTATTTTCTTCTTTTTAAATTTTATTATTGCCTCGCCTAAATGCCGCTTGTTTTTTTTTTGTGTTTGTTTCTCATTTTTATAACCGTTTTATTATTTTCTGCAAATTCCTATCTTGTTCATAATGCGTGAATCAGCGCGTGGGGGCTTGTGGTTTGCCATTTTATTAACTTTGTGGAAAAAGTTGATAACGAATTTCATAAATTCTCTAGGTGCCTATCTTTCTTTCAAAAATTTTAGTGCCAACGTTTTCGAGTGTTTGCTGGTTTACTTTCCCTACCACATGTTTTCGTTTTTTTTTCACTGACGTGTGAGCTATCGAACTTCCAGACCTCAGCTTGAAATATTTGCAACCAAAATCGATATTGCTTTTCTTCACATATAATCAAATTACATAAAGCAGAAAAAACACATGATATTCGAGATTAGATTACGAGCTAATGATGGATGAGCTTCTTGGATGAGTACTTAGCTCCTTGAGGCCCTGCATTTGAAGTTCTATTTTTTCACAGGATTTTAGTAAGCGATGGACATTTTGACATGCGCTTGTTTATTTCTGGGTTCGCTATTTATTTACTGTTTTGTTGCGGCTGATTGTTTTTATGCCATGATAAGTATAGTATCCATCCATAGACTGACGGTAAGGTTGTGCAAATAACGCTTTTCTTTATTCTAAAAAAAAACTACACGTGAAAATCGGACACATAAAATAACATTTTGGAATCGATTTCCAGTAAGAAAACTGCTGGTTTGTTAGTTTTCGAATTGCTGGAAAGACCACCACATGTTCTGTTTAAAACGACCACATTTCACAGTAGTCTTCAGATTTTTCTTTGCTTTTATGAGATCTCAAATATGTGTTTTCTCGGACTTTATTTCATGGATTTACGGATGACTTAACGCCTTATAGAAACCGATTATGGATATTCTTATCAATAATCATATCAAATCTCATGTACAGAATGGATAAATTATTTTTGCTTGTAAATGCAATGTGAATTTCTTCTAGAAACCGTATAAACTTTACTATTCAGCATTTTTCAACTAAAGAGCTACATATTTATACTATGCGCACTACTTATCTTTTCTATACATCTTATGTCATATACGTATAATAATGTTCCACTTCATCTTTATATTGTCACTTTGTATTGATATTCAAAAAGGCCCGAAGTGCAATGGAGACATTCCTATGTAACTATGATTCAGCTAGAGAAACGCATACCATGGACTAATTATGATTCTCGTGTTTTCCTACTGAAAACAATGTTTCATAGTTCACAAAAGAAACACTTGATGTAATTTGGATTGATCAGGCTAATTCCATAGGTTTGCCCGCTGTGGCAGACTCATAGCGATTAAGTAAACTTTCAACCTTCAATCAAACCCTAAGCTTTTTGCAACTCTATCCAGCCTATTGAAGCAAACAGGCAAACAGTAGCTCCGCAAACTCACTATTAAATCGTTCCTGTGGCTCAGTTCCCCTTTTTCGATGTTTATTGGTGTTTCACATACATACGAAGTGTGAACCGCTTTGACAGCGTCTTCGCAACATCTTGTTCATATATATATTACAAATTCCTCAAGATTTGAAGAAAGGCACAAACTCGTGCAAAGATGCGATTTGCATCTTTGCACGTTTCTTCTTGGGCAACTAGCTCACATAGTCGACTATTTCGACGGTGTGCCATGTGGGAAGTATTATTATTTTATGTGGATCTTTGCCCTAAGTTATAAGAATAGTTCCGTTCAAAAAGATATTTCCATAAAATCCCAAATGCCAACAAGTCAGTGACTAGTTTGTTTGTGCTTAACCTGATCAGCGCTTAAGCTGTTTGCAGAGCGAACGATTAGAGGGCGATCTTGCTTGTTTTCTCTGTTCAGTTGCCGAATTTATTTGACTTCTTCGAGAACAATTGCAATTGGATTATGGTTCCTGATGTAATTATAGTTTTGTGATTTTTTTTTTCCTAAAAGTTCCTAAAACACATGCACTTATGCGACTAAATTTCTTTGACGGTAGAAAACTTGGTATTTAGTCATAGTTCCCCAGTTCTTGAGCGTCAGCTAGCAGAATAGAGGCCTTTTATTTGCAAGTCACACACTTCTAGATGACACCTGTCAATTCCAAATTCGCTGTTTTTATTCGTTGTTGACAAAAAAAATTGACGCTCAAAAAACTTCGATTTCTGATTACAATGCTTACTTCGTGGCAATGTTCTCTGCCGTTATTTCAGCTTATCGGTTACTCACCACTTTGTGGATGTGTTTTTGTTTTGAACCAATAGTCGTGATATTTTTTTAATTTACCAATGCATTATTTTAGTCACATGGGTTTATAAAGTCAACTTAATTTGTGATTTTCAGTTAAAGTGATTTGGTCAAAATGTCGCAATCACCGCCTCCAGTATATAGTCCTCCACAGAGACCGCCACCTCCGTATGAAAGTCAAAATGTGCAAAACGAAAGGAGGGAAACCCAACAACAGATTAAAGTATGACTAATTCAATCGAAAAAGACATCACTATAAGGAAGATGTCATTTCACAAATTCATCACTCGAAAGAAATTGCAGATATTCAGTTATCCTGACATGGATACATGAATAGCCGGCACCTGCCAATTTATGATTTCCAATATTATAGGTTGGTCCAGCGCCCTTTGTTCCCCTATCTGCCCAGTCGATTTCTGCGGACACATTGGGCCAAAATATGCATCCGAATCAACCGACAATAGTTGTGGTACACACTGTGAAAGAAGCACCAACTTCAGCGTCCTTCGAGACGTTCTGTCCCAAGTGTCAGGTAGGTAGGGTACCGTTTTCATTGTTGGTAGAGGCTGTGTTGCTGCGGTGTTTTAAATTATTACACCTTACAGTTGAAAATTATGGAAGCTTTCATAAATGAATGCTTTAGCAACCGATCAAGACGCGGCAAAATTACGTGACGGGCACGTTCACTTGGATCCTGGTGATCATTATTCTATTCTTCTTTTTCCCATTGGCGTTTGTTCCTTTCTGCTTGAATTCCTGCAAAGATGTGCAACATTATTGTCCAAAATGTTCGACGTTGCTTGCTGTAAAAAGAAAGTTCTTCTAGTCATTTTATGCAGTCATGCAAATTAAAAATATACGAATTTTATTGTCAGCTGCACTGTAATATAAAGTCATATACGAAGCTGGCAATGTTCAACGAAAGTTTACCTCGTTCTTAATTCTTGACATTCAAGAAAGCTTACTGAACTTCATTAATTCTCATGTATATATCTTTATTGGCTAACAATTAGATTAGGATATTTGTTAGTCTTATCGCTACAATCAATTACACCGTTTAAAAAAATGTATGGCAATCCGTATCGAACAGGCACTTTTTCACTTAACGGTTCTCATTTTTGCTTTTTTTTCCTCATCCGGTTCGTTGCCATATTGTGTCAACTTCATCTAACGTTGTGCATCTACTGAAGAGCCGCTACTTCTTACTCTTACTCAATCACATTACAGGGTTTAGTTATTAGTCAATATGTTCCATTTAAATAAATGACAAAGATGCTTCTGAAAATTGCGGGTGGAAGTCATCTAGCCACAAATTTAAAAACATAAATAAAATTGATAAATTGTGCCGTCAAATTAGGTAATACTGTTTTACCTGTTTTTACATGTATATATTTGCCTGTGTTTGTGTGTAGACTTGTGTTCATTGCCAAAAAGCAATGTAAATGTAATAAACATTAAATCATTTATTATATGTATCTAAGCAGAATGGACAAATGTGTTAAAATAAAATACAGTTTACATGCAACGAAATACGCGAGTGGAATGTGTACGTAGGCGAGATTCAGCAAATGAACAGCGAGTTAAAACTTAATAGAAATTTGAAGAAAACAAAACATTTCTCAAGAGCATGCTAAAATGAATGAAGAAGAAAGGCATAATTAGTATGCTCATTAAAACTTGGTTAACATTTTAAAACTGTGGAAGAACAATGAAAAAAAAAGCTTTGTGTTTCCTGATAGTTTTCAAAAAGGCGGAAGATTTCGAACAGATAAATATATCAGTGGAATCTGTATGGACATCTAACCACAAGTAAGATAAATAGTACAAAGCATTATGTGGCGGACCCGGAATTCAATCATGAGCTAGGATGCTTGGTTCAAATAATCAGTGAAAGAAAAGAGACAACTTATTACAAGAAGGCGAAGCATGATTCGATCAATGATTGAATCTGAGAGCAGGATGCCTGTGGGAAGTACCTGAAATATGATTTTTGCTTGGTTGATATGCATAAAATGTATGAACATAATATATCTAGCCACAAGTTTTACTATGAAAGTAATGAATAAGAAGATATAATCTATAAGTCCTATTTAACGTACCAGTATTACTAAATGTATAAGAAGATATAATCTATAAGTACTAATTAACGTGCCAGTTAAACTAAACACAACACTTTTCCCCCCAACGTCATGATCAGACCAGAATTTAATGCCAATGATACACCGTTACCTTTTCGCGAATAGACAATTCCTTGCTATCCATTCAGAAGGGTCTGTGATCTTGAATACTCGAGTGAATTTGTTGATCGCTGCGCATTGGGATGGTTTCAACTTGTATCTGAATACTCTTGTTTAAATCTTCTTGTAATGACTCTTTTCAACTTAATTCAGAAAGTGATCTTTCAAAATACTTTTCGTAGTACAAGTCAATCTGGAAATGGTACTTGAATTTTTTCACTAGCAGTGCTTACTCATCAACAAATCAATATGGTTCTATAGAAAACATTGAAAACAACAACCTCGGAGCACTGGTCTCACTCTCGCTGTCTGTTGTCGACTCTTCTGTTGATGAGGCGGCCTCCATCTCAGCATGCTTCCGTTCAATTAGATCCCGGGCTTCCTATTTTTTGCATATATTTTTTGATTGCTTTTGCTTTCGGTGATTTTGAAAAGGTGAATAAAACATAGATTCATTACTACCATTAATTTGCAGTTAGTGAGAAGTTCAAACAAATCTTCCACAGAACTAGCACCGCAAAACTCGTTCTGACAGTACGTTGATCACTTGGATCCGGCACCTTACCTCGGCCAAACGTCGTTTTTCCGCCAGTAATTCCTTCTGCCTCCTCTCGGCTTCCTTTAGTTCCTCCAGTTGCTTAATCATCATGTCACGACGCCTCTGCACCTCGGCCTAATTGTTCATCATTTAGTAACAACTGGACCTAAAAACTACATTTCCGCAAAGAAAAAGTAACCTAACATGCGATATGTTTGTAGAATATATATGCCGATATGCTAATAGCGTTTTTGCTTATTGAGCACCTAACGCAAGCCACAATTCAAAATCTTACCCTGAGTTGGCTTTCCCTTTCTCGCTCCTGCAGCGCTTCAATGCGCAATTTCTCCTCGCGTTGATGTTTGGCCTGGAATATTGGCCTGGATAAAGACCATGCCACAGTAGGTAGAGTGAAGAGAAGCGAGAGTGTCAGAGAGCAAGAAACACTACGGTTTACTCCAAATGACGAAAAACACGCAATTTTAGAATTTTATTTTTTTGCAGAAATAAAGGCAAACTTTGCTCGCATTTTTTTCGCTTTAAAGTTATCGAATCAGAATTCCAAACCCCTACGGAGATTTCTACAGGTCTTGTGAACATTTGTCTAATACATCATCAGCCTCTACACCTAGTGGTTTTTCTGAAAAAACATCACAAGTTTATTTTTCCATGACTTCCAGAATGGTCGATTTTTAACAACAAGGTTTCCACCTTGTTGCTGACCTCACAATGTTATGATAACCACCATAGGCCATAAAATGAGTCCCGTGAAAGGCCCATCGAGTATATCCCGGTCTACTTACCCTATTTAGACTTCAGTTTATTCTAAAAATCCGTCGTATTAACATTACTATTGAATACAAATATGCTTTATTTGATATGTGGGCTGGCACATAGACATAGAATTAGCCGTAATAATAACGTGGTCAGAGATTTGTTTATACCACGCGTATATTCTAGCCCAACTAAAAATTCTTACAAATACCAGCTGAGCCGATTCATGATGTTCTTTTATAGTCATGGTCCCTTATGAGCAACTCTAATAATATCTTTGTCACATCACAGTAATAAATATTTTCCTCAATTTGCTTTCTTTACCATATGTGTGCCCATTTGATGTCAGCTGACAATTCTTCTGGTCAGCAGACATCACTTACAGTAAACCACTAAATGGGCAAATTGCATCTGTTATTACGACTTTCTGGCTGGAGCCCATTTTCTTTTTTTTTTTTGACAGAAATCACAAGTATTTCAACTGCTGCCATCGCAAATAGGGCAATACAGTTTTTTCTAGTAGTTGTAACGGATGTATCCATACGTCTCTCGACGTCAACGTCACGGCTAAGGCAGCTCACTGAAGCCTTTATACCCCACCTAACTTAAGTTGACAGTTGTCCTCTTGATCAGTAGTGTTCGACAGTATTCTTTGAAGCAGAGGATTCATATTGAAATTTTTTATTGCTTTTGAGGCTTCTAAGACCTAGCATTCAAAAAAGAGCGTCGCAAGATGTCTTAAACATATGCTGAGCTCAAAATTTAATTCCGTAACCGTAATCACATTTGACTATTTTTTTAGTCTACGCTTGTTTATATATCTTTTATTAGGCGGGATTGAACAAAATTCTTTTTTTTTTAGCAGCATTGCATGTCTGTTCAAGAAGCGTACAATACTGTGCAAACTTACGAAACTGGTGTGCTAGCCACGGTGTGCAAACTACATTTGCAAAAATGCTCTCGAAATCGGAATAGCGTGCAATTTTGCTCGCCGATATCACGCCGCTTACACGCAAAAAAAGGTTACGGCGGTCACTGGTAGGTCAGAACGTCGCCTTTCCCCGGGGCATGCCTCCTGCCAGCCGTAAGTTTGCCCCAATTTTACTTTTGTAAGGGGTCCACGGGACGGTTTCTTTAGACTTTATAGCCTTTTCGTTAACGAGCGTTATATAGGTGCGAACTTACCACAGTCCTGCTATGGTTGGGCAAGTAGGTGAAATACGAGGGTTGGATTAGTCGTTGAAGCAAGTTTAAATTCTCATGTGCAGCCGAGAATAGGACTATATATTTGGTGCGAACTAAACACACAATTACGGTCAATTATGAGGTTTTGTTAGTGTAGAACCTTGATGTGGACAGCAGGCTATTATATGGTAGAACACATTTAGGGAAGCAGCATTTGAAAAATTAGTTACCAAAACAAAACCTTGTTTCGTTATCCCACCTAAATCTAGTATTTCCACTTCTTTACGAATTCACCACCTGAGTTAGGTTTCAAATGAATAGGTTTTGCCATTATGTCAAGTATTTTTCTCAATTCGTTCCCGCATTGAATTAAAGAAGGTGTGATATTTTTAATAATGTTATTTAGAATATTAGCACCTACGAATTCCCTTAGAAAAATCGCGATTTACTAAAAAAGCGTATTATACTTCATTGTAAACAAAAAACTGAAGTGTAGAGAGTTGATTAAACAGTGCGTTATTGGACCGGTAGAACATGCCCCACATTTCGTTGCGAACGCGCGTAGCTTAGCCCCGCCCGCCCAAATGCCCACTTCTTACCAACTGTGATGCTTACAGGGACGCGGTCACCGTTTTGCCCTTATGTATACTTTGTGTTTTTATTATCTTCATAATTTATAACGCATAGTGTTGGGAAAATGTTTTGCAAGAAATACGACAACAGCGAGTAAAATGATGACCAAAATTTTGTCCTCGAACCAATACGCACCGTAACCCTAGTAATTGTCCAGCATGTGGCCGTGCTCGACGAACGTTATTCCACTAATTAATCGGTCTAATACCTCGTGGGCTTTATAACATTTTTCTATGGCTAACTGTGGACCTTGAATCGGACGCAACTTTTTTAATCAATGAATTTCTCCCTGAAACCAGCGTTTTTCGTCGGGTTTTTTCCAACACTATGTTTTTCATACTGTGCATAAACACAAAGTACACATAAGGGTCAAAACGGTGACCACGTCCCTTTAAAGACTCATGTCCAGCTAAGTGGGTCATATTCATTGTTTGTGTATGACAACAGTCTGATTTTCTTAACACGTTTAACCCGGGTTACTTAAATCTCAAAGCCAAATGAGTTAGTAAGGGGAGAAGATTGCCTTGTGTTTACCTGTTCTTCTCTCATTTCTTCTTCTTTAAGTCTTTGTTCTTGGGTGATTGTTCGACGGATTTCAGATTCAATAGGTGAGCTGAAAAACATTTCCGTTAATACATAATAAGTTCCCCCTCATATATTTGCCAAAGTGGATCAATTATTGTTAAGTGAATCGCTGCCCACAGTTTAATCTCTCTTTGTATAAAAGAAAATACCCAGTCACGAGTCCCTCCGCAGCAATATTTGCTGCTCCCGAAGCTTCGGTGCCGAATGTCTCAATGGCCGGTTGAATACGATTCGTTGCAGTATGTTTGATCGCCTCGACAGGAATATTACTGATCTGTACAGTTTGTGTTGGTACGACTGGAGGAGGAGTAGCCACTGGCAATGGAGACTAAACAGAGAAATTGATCAATGAAATACTAAACCACAATATCTTTTGTCATACAACGTTTTCGTTTTTTTTCTAGGATACTGCGCCAGTTCATTACAAGGACAAACCGGTTGCCGATTTCCTGAAACTAAGTCGTGCGCTCCGCCAAGAATTCCTTGTATGAGACTGGAGAGCATATCGCTAGGTTGGTTTGTCGTCGATTGCCTAAAAATCGGTGAGTAAACTATATACTTCGGTCTTATTGTTTGAAACACTTTCCTCGCTTTGGAGCCAGCAAATTTTTCTTGCAAGAATTAACTTATTTGAATCACGTACATATTCTCTTCAGTCCAGAGTCCCTGTTTCTCCAACAACTTCTTGGCTCTTTCGTGTGCGAATGCCATTGCATCGGTTGGAGGAGCAGGCGTCTCTTCAATATGAAGACCAAATACACCCGAGTTACCCTTTCCAGCCTTGTCTGGGATCTGCTCCTGAAATGACTACGAACTTTGTTTCTTGAATTGTGGACCTGTCAGGTCTTACTCGTTGTGTAGCAAAACAACACTTACAGTCACCGTTGCTGTTTCCTCAGTGGTAAGATCAGTTGTAGACGATGCTGTTGTTGTTGTGCTTGCTGATCTAGTTGTGGTTGTCGTTGTGGTCGTCGTTGTGGTTTCTTCGGATTTTTCGCCCGTTGTTTCCTTGTTTTCTGTCGAATCATCATCAGTAACCTTCAGTGTCTTGAATCCCTGTCCGACTGCTGGTGTCCTAAAGTGTTTGCAAATTATTTTTGAATATCGAGCAACAGCAGGGTCAATATATAGTCAAAAGAACCGACGGTTGCATTTAATTTAATACCAAAATTTTTAGTATGATTGAAACCAACGTTTCGGCGGACTGCGTTTGCTCTTTTTCTTCAACTTTGTCGGTCTCAGTGACAAAACCATCTCCTTCTTTTTCGTCCTTATCTCCAGTTTTGAACGCTTCCTAAACAACTCATCGTTTGAATACAGTGAGTATTTTTACAGTGAATAAAGTGAGTATCAGAGACACAGCATAATGACTACTCATTGTAAGAGACAGAAAAGCTATCCACTAAATTGCACACCTCTGCTTCCTCTTTAGTGAGTGTTTCCTTCATGTCTGTCTTTATTGTTTGCGTCACAACCTCATCAAAGCTATGCTCCTAGAAAAACAGAGACAAATGATCTAGCATCCTTGTCTCTTTTAAAGGCAACACTATACATTTCGTATACTGTGCTGTTGTGCTATAATAAGCTATTTAGTTATAGCAAAAAAATGAGACGAGGTTTCATCAAACAACTGATATCGTAAAATCCAGTTAAAGAAAAGCAAAGAAAACAACACCGCAACGATACCTTCTTTGGTGCGTTAGTAGCTGACGCGAGGTCATCTGTCTCTGTCACAAAACCACTGTCGCTAACATCAACACCTTCTGAAGAATCCTCAACTGTCGTTGCAGCTGTTGATGAAGATGAGCCAACAGTCGAGGTAGATTCCGGAACATCGCTGACAGTCACTTCTGTAGTGGATTCTAAAAAGCATAAGTAATTTCACATATCTCGACGAATTAACGGACAGCAACACACTGAAATCAAGGAGAACATACAGCGTGTTTGAAATGTCTTAGAGGACTTTGTTGTTACCTCGCTTTACATTTAAAAACGCAACATTAATACGTTCGGCCAAATTATTATGCTTTTTGACATTTTACGACATGGGGATCGATATTTCAACTAAAATGATCACCAACCTATGGTCGTCACCGATGTTGGCAAAGTAGTCTCAGCCTCAGTGACAGTTGCATCACTTGTTGTGGAAATAGTTGCCTCCGTAGAACCTGAAGCTTCTGTTGTTGCAGTTACCTCAAGCTCAGTGACAGTAGTGCCACTTGCTGTAGAAGAATGCACTGATGTGGTGGTTTTTGCGTCTGCAGCAATGGTCGCTTCTGTTGGAGAAGTAGCGTCAGCCGCAGTGGTGTTTGAATCGCTTGTTGTAGTTGCCTCCGAAGTAACGGTAGCTACGGTCGTAGCGTCAGCCTCAGTGGTGGTTGAATCTCTTGTTGTAGTTGCCTCCGAAGTAACGGTAGCTACGGTCGTAGCGTCAGCCTCAGTGGTGTTTGAATCGCTTGCTGCAGTTGCCTCCGAAGTAACGGTAGCTACGGTCGTAGCGTCAGCTTCAGTGGTGGTTGAATCTCTTGTTGTAGTTGCCTCCGAACTAACGGTAGCTACGGTCGTAGCGTCAGCCTCAGTGGTGTTTGAATCTCCTGTTGTAGTTGCCTCCGACGTAAAGGTAGCTACGGCCGTAGACTCCTCTGTAGTTGATAAGGTTTGTTCGGTTGTAGCAGTGGCAGGAGTTGTCGATTCAGTCTCTTTGGTAGCGCTTTCAAGTTCGTGCTGATGCTTTCTCTCCTGAAATACATTCACAGTTTTATGCAAAAGCAGACTAGTAATGTATGACAGAACCTATGTGTCTCGCTGTAGATAATTTATGTTACAACAAAGTACAAACGAACCTTCAACTCTTCGAGCTTCTTCCTGAGCCGTGAGACAAGGTCTTTCCACCGAGCAGGAAGCTCCTTCTTAGTTGAAGCTAAACGAATGGAGCAAATGAATTGAAATATAAAATAAGACAAAATTCCAGTGCCTACTTTGAGTGAGGTAAACTAATGGTTCATTGAGTCAGTAATAAACCAAAAGTATAACTGGTAAAGAATTAAAATTAAACTATGAGAAACAACTAAAAGAAAGTGTGAAAAAAGAAAATTAAACGAAAGTACCCGGTAATACCCAGGTAACCCGTTTCGACCCCAAAGTCACAGACGGGATTTTATGGCAAGCTGTGGAGGGGTCATCATCAGTGTGATGCCACAGCTTACCAAGTATAAAATGACTGTTAATTAAATATAAATAAACAAAATAAATATAAAAATAGTAACTTTTGAGGGGATTAAAGAAAAAAGAACCAGGTGTGTGTGTTACTGGGCTAGTAATAAAAAAAAAACCCGTGGCTATATTATCAATGAAGGCAATTAGACGCGTAGTTTATATTTCAATTTTATTTGACCAAACTTTATGGTATAAGGAAGAAAGAAGGGAGAAGAAATCAGAAAGAAGATATTAGAAAAATTTGTCTACCCACTCAATTAGATGGTTTACGGAAATTAAGTATTTTTGTGATAATACTGGATATTTTCTGAAGCATTTGATGGTATTATCCTTGATGGCTTTATCGGGGTATTTATTATTTGCTAACCTATTAAGGAGTTGCTCTATCTTATCTTAAAAAGGATAGTGATGATGTGCATCTTCCAATTCTAATAATTTCTCCATATATACAGCTAATTTTGATATTAGTACTAATAGACTGTCATACATAGGAAAACGAATTACTTCAAAACAGTAATCATCAGTTTTATTATATAAGTTAATGCTCCACATAGAATCTTGTCGTTTTAGGTACAAATCTAGAAAAGCAGCTTCGTTATCTCTATCATTAGCCTCTTCCAGTGTAAGAGTGGCTGGATACATTTGAATTATATTAGTTATAACATTTGGATCATTATAAAAAATGGCTATATCATCCATATATCTTTTTATACAAGTTTTTATACTTATATGGTGGTTTGCGGGATTTTTGAGGTATCTGAATTCGATCATAGATAGTGTGAGGTCTGCTAAGAGCGGTGATGCATTACCTCCCTGTGGGACTCCTTTTATTTGTTTGAAAATACTGTTACGGAAGACAAGGAAGAAGATCGTAAATGCTTACGTGCTTCGGTGGTGGTGGTGGTTTTAATATCTCCAGCCTTTTGCGTTGTTCTTTCCGGAATGGAAATTGTAGTGGTACTCACGTCTTCTTTAGTCGCCTTGTTTTCTTCCTGAAATGGAAAGTCTTATTGGTGAGGAATATGTCGTAATTTATGCAATTGTGTTTCTTCCATATAATAAACATATATATATATATATATATATATAATTGAGAAGTCAAACTCGCCGTTGCAGCCTCTTCCGTCGTGTGCTTTATTACTTCGGTAGCTCCTTCACTCTCCTTCACTTGCTCTACGGTATCATCGATATTGTCGGAATGTTCGGGTTCAATCACAGCTTCCTTCACATCACCACTGCTTTCTGTCACTGTTGCTATGGTTGTTGCATTGTCCTTCTCATCTGTTGAAGTGGTCTGCTCCATGGATTCATCTTTATCGCCTTGTTCGGAGTCAGCGCCGTCGGTCGTGGATTGTACCGATTCAGCAGCTGTAGTGGTTTCACTTGTTGTTGTTTCAGTTGGAAACACTGGAGTAGATTCCGTAATATCTTTGACTGGAATCGTTTCTGAAACAACGCCTGTTGTTCCCACCGCACGCTCAGTTGTTGTTGGTACATTTGCAGCTGTCACTTCAGTCTCTGCCTCTTCTGTTGATGTAATTTCTGAGTGTTCTTCGGGCTCCGCAGTAGCAGGTGTCTTTCCAGCGTCAACTGTTTTCGAATCAGATTCTATATCAGTACTGCTCGACTGGGTTGCTGGCTTCGTTGCCGATATTTCGGTGGTTTCCTCTGTTGAATGTGCCGTGGACTCATTAGCTGCTGCGTCGGACCCTCCTCCTGGTGTGGGAGATTGCTTGGGAACTTCAGTGGTTGAACCCGCGGGATGGTCAAGTTTCTCCTCATCCTGTGTAGTTTCAGTTGCCAAAGAAGTGGTGCCAACGTCAGCGGATTTTCTGGTTGCTGATTCTTTCTCCTCAGGTTTTGTTGTAGCGGCAGTTTCTTCATCGGTATTTGTGGTTTTTGATGCTCCTACTATCGTGCTTGTCTGTGTGCTAGATTTTGTTACCGCACTTTCAGTTGTTTCCTCTGTTATATCTGTCCTGGATACAGTTGTCGTGTCGGATTCAGCTCCTGCGGTGGGAGTTTGCTCGGGAACTTCAGTGGTCGAAACAGTGGATTGCTCAGTTTTCTCCTCAGCTTCTGTTGTTTCAGTTGCCAATGAAGTTGTGCCGACACTGACAACGTCAGGGGTCGTCGTTAAGGGCTCACCAGTGTTTGTTGTATCTGCAATTGCTGTGGTTGTTGCAGGTTCTTCTGTGGTGCTTGGAAGAGATTCTGGTGTCGTGGAGTTTTCCTCTACAACAGTTGTGGCCTTTTCTTCGTCGGTGCCGACATGAATTGTAATTCGGGGATCCGTTGATTTATCAGTCTTCGGCGCCTCTTTGGTTGAGGGTTCGATGTCTGCTTCCGTTGTCGGATGTGCAAGCTCGTCGGTGTCTGCTGTTGTTGGAGATGGAGCGACAGTGCTTTCAGTTGTTTCACCCACGGTTGTCGTTGCTTGATTATCTTCAGCAGTCGTCGTAGTCTCCTGAAAATGGTACAACGTTTTATAATGCAAGAAAGAACTGCATAATACCTATTTTTTGATGCAATATTTATCCTAAACTAACATTGGCACTTCCACTATACGTATTACTGTTAGCCAATATACATCAACAAAAAGAAAAAAAGGAAAGTAACGGGAAAATAATCACCTTTGCCAAATGTTCAATTTCTGTGGTCGCTTCAGCCACGATCTTCTCTGGAGTAGTTGATGCTTCCGTTGATTGTTCTGTCGATTCCACTTCCTTTGTTGAACTATCTGTTGTTATTTCCGTTTCAGTTGTCATTGTAGAGGAAGCAGTTGTTTCTTCCGTGTCCGTTGTGGCTGAAGAGGACTCCACCTTCTCAGTGGCTGTTGACGACTCCGGTTCTTCTGTGGTGGACTCAGTCACAATTTTCACCATAGACTTCTTGTCATCGTGGCTTGATTTTGCTGCCTGCTCTATGATGCCATCAGTTGCCTCGTCCTTCTTCTGCTCCTGATGTGGTTCGTCAATATGACTGAGAGTGACTGGCTTTTCTGATTTCTGCACATCGGCGTCCACTGTAGAAGATGAACTTGTTGATTCGGATAATGTTGGGGGTGCTGTCTCAACAGCCTCTGTGGTAGTCGGATTTTCAATAGTAGTTTCCGATGTGAGCGCTGATTCAGTAGTTGTAGCTGCAGACTCTGAAACAGTTGAACCAGTGGTTACTTCTTCATCAGCGGTCGTTAACACTCTTGCTTCTGTGGTAACTGTCCCCTTACTTGTTGTTTCGGTGTCAAAACTGTCGTCAGAATCTGAGGTTGAAGTAACAGTAGCAGATACATCTGCTTCAGTGGTTGTCGTGGGTACTACTGTAGTCCTCGGTGACACTTCCTTCGTTGTGGAGGCATGGGAGACGCTAACAGTTGTCGGTTCTGGGGGCACACTTTTTGGTGCAACGCTGGAAGCCACTTTGTGTTCAGTAGGTTTATGCGACTGGTTGTCAGTGTTTCCGAACAACTTTTCCTCCTCCTCTTCTAGTTCAGACAATGTGTCTTTTGTCGAGGAGACCAAGGCTGCTTCCAGTACTGCAGTCGGATGAACATTACCACGAGAAACCTGCAATTTACACATCATAATAACGTTTAGTTTAATCTTCATACTATAAACAAATATGTTAAAGGATTAAAAGTATAAAATCATGACTGCCCTTCGCTACAAGAATAAAGTCCGATAAAATCATTAGAAATTTTGATTTTGCAAGATTATTTCGAGCAAGAGAAAAGGGTGATCTTTCCGACATTTGGAACAAGTGTAATTTTTTAAACAATATTACACACAATCGATGCTAGCGGTTGTCTATGTGCGGTCAGCCATTCCGAAGCAACATCATCAGGAATACACTTGCACTCACAACTGCATGTGTTCTTCTTGATCTTCTTGATGATGGTGAAGTCTAAAACTATTAAATTTCTCTTTAAGTAAATTCGCTTGGTTGCTTTTGAAAGTATATGTGTACTGCTAAGCAAATGTCGTTTACCGCGAAATATCCCTGATTGTCAAAAATTCATCATGATCAGCCAAAAATGCGACTATTTCTAGAATAAAGCAAAAGTTGTTCTCAAATCAAGCACAAAAATGACAATTTCTCTCGATGATTGCTTCTTTTTTTATCAAACTAGGTCAGCTATCTGCACTCTAGCTGCAGTGCCGGGCAGCTCCGTGGCATTTCATGGCGACCTTTCCACGCCAAGGTTAACTCGATCACTGTAACCATTGCTTCCTGTTATGTAACTAATGCGAACGCTCAAAATAAAATTCGTTGACGAAATCAATATCTTTAACAAAACACGCTTGTGCATTTTTCGACCACTTTCAGAACAAACGTTAAAATAAAAATCTATTGCGATGTCAATTGCGATATACTATGTTGATAATTGAAACACACTAAGGGCTTTTAGAGAATCTGCCTGAAAAGCGAGAGATTCATTTAATGCCATGCACGCCCAATATTTATTCCGAGGACAATATTTTTTTGACTATAACCTCAGACAACAAATTAGCCTTGGCCGTGAAAATATTTTAGGACACCAGGAACCTTAATCAGTCCATGCTAATTTTTGTTTGTCAATGTGTATATCTGCATCACAAAGAAATGGAGATATTCTCAATGATCGAGTGATTTTTTTTATATTGGGCCATTCAAATACACATTCAACGTAGGGGGGAGAAAGTGAGGTTATCATGCAAGAAAGCGTCCGAGCCTTAGCCGCTTACGAGTCAGATGACATACCACATGAACAGTTCATTCCTAAACAGTTTCAAATGTCTATGGCTGACCTTTGCTTCCGTCCGCATTTATGGTTCTCTTCAGAAGACTGCTTGTCTGGCCAACCTCAAAAACCGCTACGGTCCAAAAGAGGACGAATAGCAGTATCCGCATCGAGTATCTGCAAAGAAACCATGTAAATAAAGCAAGGAACCTCGTCAAGGTCGGCAATGACCAAAGTATTTTGCGTGTAATATGAATCAACATGCCAATCACATAAAACACACTGTAATTTTTCCACTTACCCAGCTCGATATATCTAATCTAAAGAAAACGAGTACGAGTATAGAAAACGAAATATGAGATAGAAAACGAGAATGAGGTTTAATATTAACTCATGTCTCGAAAAAGAAAAACGCAAATCATTATGCGACAATGGTAAGTGAATAATATTCTTTGCACGAAATGCATAAATAATTAAGACATCGTACCGTTCAAAACAAAACCGAAAATCTTCGATGCCGCTGGTTTACCGCTGGTTTAACCAAACCCTAGATAAAAATCTCCAAAAATCACAGTTGGCAGTAAGGTCATTTCGGATAGATTTCGGTTAGGTCAAACGATGCGTTTCATTTTTTATTAGCTACAGATGGTATCTGCTTGACAAACTCTAAGAAATCACTAATTGCCGAAAATGAAGTAGCTGAGAATAAATACTAGGCTAAATTAAAAATTAGAGTTAAGTGAGAAGTCGAAGGATAAATTTTGCATATCTGATTCGAAAGGGAAATACACTTTGCCGAAAATGATTTAGATCCTCAACTTTCCACTTCGAGTCAATAAATTGGCACCTCTTTATGTGGATCAACGGGCGCTTTTTATTCGCTTTTGACGTCGAAGGGGTCAGTGTATTTTCGCCACATACAATTAGTATCGCTTGCCCATTACGAGGAAAACGCCCTATTTTTGTAAACGTTTTTTTTACAGGCGCACTCTTGAGTAATGTAGTCCCGAAGGCTGAGACTAGTTATTCGAATGGGGAAACAGTCTCAGCTAGACTTATTGTTAGTGAAAATAAATCAAAAAACTGTGAGACTGACCTATGTAAAATACGAAGCTACGTTAAAGTATCTACAATGTACACCATCCACAGTTGAAAACATAAAATTATGTGTATGCTTAGAACCGATATCGCAATAAATTACGAGTTTTACACATGTGGTTCGAGGGTTAGTGGTTACATTAAAATGTCAACTAAAGGCGTTACGGTCGATTACGACGAAACCGGTGATTCTGGTCAAAATTGATGTGATATAGGGGCGGCGATCAGGCCAATCTCACCGGTGGCTTCATTCGGTACTGCCCAGTATTTTTGGGATAGAAATGAATTGTCCTTGGGAGTGCCCTCCCGCTTGACCCGCTAACATGTAGCCGGTCAACGGGAAAGACTAACGGACAGAGAGATCAGACGAAATCACTCAAAATCAGTTGCTATCCAAATTAACTTCTTTGCCCGATAAATTTTCTAAGAGAATTGCTGGCATCAGTATAGGGAATTTAGTAAATTACGTATATAAAGGCTTCTAACAATAATAAATAAGCGCTTTTCATTCGCTTTTTTATTGTGTTCCGAACAACACTGAATAGCATAATTCATATTCACCAATCTTATTGCCGAGCATAAAGTGTTTAAGGTAGATGTCCGTATCTACGTAACTTTTTCAGCTACAATCTGTGTTCCTGTTGATTAGGAGGAAGACAAATCATTCGAAAATTCTAGCGAATACAATATTTTGTGTGCTTATGGTAAGAAACAACGCGCAGCCAAAAATGGCCTACGGCTGTATTAGGATCTTGTGTGATCGTCTTTAAAGGCTGAAAGTAAATACATATCTCAGTGCGGCGAAACACCTTTGTGATGGGGCCGTGAGCGCGTCAAAAAGATTGAATACAATTTGAATACAAGTCATCTTTTTCGTCACTTTTCATTCGTACAAGGAGGATAGTTCCATGTTTTGCCGTTTGTCCCCATTTCATGACACAAATCAGTAGTCGTGTGTGAAACATTACAGCCTGCGGGATATTATTACTGGCTGCCCCACTTGAGTAATGAAAGGAAAACGTATTGCTAGTTTGTATATTTTGGGTAAACCATCATGAAAAAAAAAACACTGAAAGGGGTGACTCGAGCATAGTTTGTAAAAGCCACATAGCTATGTGTAGAAAATAATGTAATTCTGTGGCTTCGGGAATATATGCCGGCATATCCAAGGTGTGGTTGAACTAGCCAAAGACCATGCATTAGATGGCAAGTCAGCATAGGTCGACCTTGCAGGCCTTTTCGAATGCGACATATGGCATTCTGCTCCGGCAACAATCGGGTTCTGTAAACAGTAACATGTCTGAAACCTGCAAAAAAAAACTAGGGTTTATTCTCGTCTCCTTATTTGTGGGCGCGATGCTTGTTTGCTTGCCTGCGGACAGAAAGGGAGGGTCACGGCTTCAGCAAGACCGACCAGAAAAAATGCTGGTTCAGGCTTGCTACCCATCAGACCTGCTCGAGCGACCTAGTTCTGGGCTACTATTTGATGCCGAGTATTTTTGTCACAACTAATTATAGAAGCATAATGGAAACAGTCAGAATAACATGTTGGTGGAAAGAGTGCGGGCTAATTTGAACACTATTTTATTTCCATCTCTGTTTCAGGAAAATTGGAAAATAAACTGAATTCACGAAAATCTGACCAGCGCCCAGAGTAAACCATAAAATTTTGTGGATAACATATTCGATCGCACCTTAAAATTGTATGGCTAATAGCTTTAACCCTCATTACGTAGTATGCGTACAATCATTTCGTTTATTTATTATTGTACAATCCAAGGTGTTACGGTAAAAACAATACCACATGGTAGAATATTAGTATCTTCATGTATTCATGTTTGACGTTAAATAGAGGTACCCAAAGATTCCTTCATTAATATGCGCAAATTTGCTTTTTTTTAATTCTTAATGTTGGTGCGCTGTTTTACATATTTCTTCTGATGTCGTTTGGTGGCGGGGTTATGCTCTGGCCCATAACTCAATTTGGTGCCCCGAGCTTCCAAAAACGATCATCTCCCGCACGTTCAAGCATTCAAGCCCTTCACATCGGCACTTCTTTGAAGTCTTGTTGTTTTAAACTGGACAGTTTAACTTGTTATCCTACTGCGGTGTTTTACAGTATTAGTTCACACATGTGCAAAATCGGATGGTAGCATTGTTTGCAAGATGACTAGTACTCGGTAGGAAGCATCTCGTATTTTCTATTCCATTTATAGAAAGTTCCACCAACTGGCAAGCTCATGTGCTGTTTCGATAATGATTGTGGCTGGGAATTCCCATCTGAAACCGGCAATGGCCTCCGCTTTCCCTTTCCTATAATCCAATAGTTTTCACGTCTCCTAAATTACACCACACCACACACACACGCCTTTTTCAGCTAGAAAACGCGCACCCCTAGCAAGCCGGCAATAAAGCAGCACCGTATATTTGAATCGAATTTTCCAGTGATGTATTTTTAAAGCTTTACCTGAATTACGCATTTTACCCAGCTCAATGCTACTTTTTCAACGCCGCCCAACAAAAACTAATATAGATCCTTTCGCACAGGTGTTCGCTGGTAGGCGTTGCAATAAATTACAATTTTAAGGTTTATTTACTTGAAATTCTTAGGATAGTAACGCGTGGGCTTGATTGACAGCACTCATTTCATAAATTAAAATTTCAAGTTTTGGCTGCTATATGAAATTTATATTTTATGACAGTTACCTGAGAACTGCCACCAAGATTAATGAATTCTTTTCACTTTATTACCATGGAGGGCGGGCGGTTTGAATCAACATTATACACAGCGCTCCACAGCGTCCTCCTCATTGTCAGCCTACATTGTCCACTACCTCTGGATCCTCCGAGCAGTCAGTGGTTTGGGATGTGCGGGTACTTATGCAATGTACAACAGACCTGAAAGAGTAACGAGCATGCATCTAGAAACTTCAGTGCTCGATTCAGCATATGGGCACGATTGAACTTCAGGCTTCGCTATCAGTGTTGAGCAAAATCATTTAAAATGTAGAAATTACTTTATACATCCGCAATATTTTAAGCCGTTTTTGCTTTGTTTATGGGCGTCGATTTTATCTTCAATGTCCACTTTGACCATTATTGTTCCATGAAGTGGCAATTTGTACATCCAAATTTGAACCACTTGAACAGAAAGAAGACAATACGCGACTGAACAACCAGAAATAGGAATTTCTAAATCTAAACTGTGAAGTATTTTTCTTCATTGCCTTATGACTCACTGTAGACCCAACTTTTTTCTTACTTTCCATTAATTATTAATGTGCTCTTAAAACGGTTAATTAATCAGTGCTCCTCTTGCTCGCACACAGTTTGAACCTAGCAATTTCTTCGGAGTTGTTTGGACCATGTGACTTCTGTTCTTTCTAGAGTCCCATTTATGATGGCCTCTAGATAGAGATTGGCCTTGTTTAGATATCACATCTCAACTAGAATCCCACGTTTTTTTCCTCATCTAGCACTTTATAGTGAGTGCCTAGTCTAGGTATTGGAATGAAATTCGAACTTTTATATAGCTCTTCTAATTTGTTAAATTATCATGTGTTGCGTTTATTATCGCTACTATTCCTCGCCGGATACAATAAACTTTACGAATTGAATGGCTAAATAGTGAGGATAATGAAACAGTAAGCAATCCGCATTAATTCGACTAACTATCTTGAGAGTACATTCTCAATAATGTTGACAGAATATAATTCGATATGTTGTCCCTTTGACTTTCGATGTGGTTTTGTTATCCGTCCAGCATGAAATCCAACCCCTTTGGCCAAATAAGTACATCCGGGGGAAACGCTTAAATTTCAGTCCCCTAATTCGACTCATTTCCGATTATCTTCAATTGCATTACTATTTTTGTTTTTCCCTATTCGTCCAAAAATAACAGTGGCTATACTTTCACACATCTCGTGTGCGTAATATTGAGTGTTTAATCTAGTTTATGGTAATAAATAAGCTATACAATTAGAAAAAAATGCTTGAAGTAAATCTTTGAAAAGAAACATCCAAAAAAGTTAACAAAGCAACTCGTTTGTTAGCATGGAAAGAACTTCATTACTCATTCGTGTTAGTGATCAGAGGTGTTTGTCCACTATATTCCACTCAGATTTGAGAGGCCAGTAGCGTAGTTTTCTTTCTTTCTTCACGAAAACGGTTTCAAAATTAT
Source organism: Pelodera strongyloides (assembly GCA_036852015.1). Classification (NCBI taxonomy): domain Eukaryota; kingdom Metazoa; phylum Nematoda; class Chromadorea; order Rhabditida; family Rhabditidae; genus Pelodera; species Pelodera strongyloides. The sequence goes on along the minus strand of JAANDG010000128.1, from coordinate 91,092 downwards.
AACTTTTTAACTCATTATTAATTAGGTCACATCTGTCTTCGTATCTAAATCTTGTGTGCCTTATAAAGATGTGTATTTATTTGGGCATCATGGTTAGGTATACATCGAGCCTCTAGTATATAAGTAACTGATGTTTACAAGAATATATAATGTTGCGTTCTGGTGTATTGTACGGAAGGAGAAGCACTTAGTAGTTCATCGTTCGTGTGCTTGAATAAGTTAGTGGGCACTTCTGGAAAAGCCCAGAATTTTGGGAAACCAGAACAGCACATTGTTTTTTTCGTCTAAAATGGGTTTTCTGTTGATAGCACTTATCGAACCATCGCTTATATTATTTCGCCAATTAAATATCACGGAAATGAAATACCCATATCAACAAAATAGAAAAATGAATATATTACTAATTTGGGGCTGTTTTGGTGGATATATGTCATTTTTCTATATTGTTTTTTTTTGCCTCACTTTTTAGTTCCGTTTTTTTTGCTTTTGTCAGAATCAAATGGAGATTGTTTTCAAACTTCATCTTAAGCAAGGAAGATACACACATAAGAACGGAAATTGAGAGAACATGGAGTGCCGTAATTTCCGCCATGCTTGTAGTAGGCAACCTCACGTTCATTCATTTCAAAATGGTGGTGCGCGGTTCATCCCGTTTTATTTTGTCGGTTACAGTCCTTTTCACTTTTGATAAGAAACACGAAAATGGGTAAACATAGCGTTGTACCCCAGCGATCACCTTCTAGTAAACAAGCAAGCTAGTATTTCAGTGTTCGTAAGAACAGCTCAGACTTTGTCGAGCATCGCGATTACCATATGAGGTTGAACGAAGCGAAAAGCTGAATTTGAAATCACGTCCTAGTGCCCGCAAACAAACACCAGTGAGGTCTTGTCTAATAAGTGTGACAACAAACTTAAAATATGCGTTAAACACTCCGAGGCCTCTGTACTTGCTTCGAATATTAATGACCAGAGATTTTTGTCCTGTACTCGTTAGCTTTAGTTGCTGAAAAATTAATATGCACATTTCCTCTCGGCTGTTTGACAAGCATCTTCGGCCTGTACGCATGTGTTTTATGAAGTTAGAGTGCATTGCTATATCATGTTTTGATTTAGCTTGGTCATAAAATGTTGCTACTTCTTTTTGGATTTATCGCGCCGGCAATACTCTTTGCTATCCTTGGACTGATCGCCTGTATCAGAAGAAGCTCTTACACACAAATACCAGAAGATAAGGATCAGGAACGAAATTCTCAAATTACTGCATCAACCAGCAGGTAACTTTATTTTCCTCACGCATTTGCAAAAAAAAGATTACTTTTATAAAAGTGTTTTATTCCCGCCAATGCGAAACCATATCTAGTGTAGTTGAAGGGGACAAAAGTTGAAAGAAACGGCAAAATTCGTTGTTCGATGATATATCATATACGAGGTCGAAAGCATCCTGCTAATAAGCGTAATAATTTCAGTCTCTATGTTCGCTGTGATGGCTCTTGTCATGACCGCATTCGGTGTCAGCAAAGGGCTTCTTGGAGAAGTGACGTACCTCCCAGTTACTCTGAAGCTACCTCACTGGCTCGAATCGGTGCACTGAATGCACCTGTTGCGTCATCAGTCCTCTATCCGTACGCTCATTCTCCAAGACAATCGGCCGAAGTGACACCCATAATCAAGATTCGAAGGTGCGTATTTTATGCATTTCACAGATAGGAAGTTGTCTGATTACATGGTGGAAGCTGTTCTGATTGCCTAAGGTTCACATTTACGCAAACGATAAATACTTTTTTTTCACGAGTAACGATGTTAATCGCAGCTATACTAGACCTTGTAATACGATTTTTGTACATGACCGTCAGAGCACTAAAAATGTAAGTAAATTACGTTGTCGTTCAAAAATATCCCTCCTTTAGTAGACGAGTTGGTATCAATTTCAGCCACCTCACCCCACCAGCTAAGATCCACGAATTCCGCTACTCGGTTCCCGCATGTGGAAAGTATGTCCCAATTTAATTTAATTTCTTTATTTTCCAGTAATTCGTAGGAATTGGTCTTATATTTTTCTTTGTTTCAGCTCTACCCCTAGTACCTCCAAATCCAGTGAAAGAGTAACCTATAAGAAATTTGAACTTACACTCTAACAATGGAATATATCTTATAACAATGTAACTATCACAGCTATTCACGTAGTCAAAGGCATGGGTAAGTTGTCAAAAGAGTTTGTAACGAACCTGTATTCTGAAGTTCTTTTGTGCAAGAGTACCTATGATCTGCGCATTTGCTGGTCGAAAGTACAAAGTAAATTCGGAGTACGTTTATCCATTAAAGGGTCAGGCCCATTTCAAATGACCCCTATTTTTGATGATTCCACCTGATTCTCCGTGTCAAATATAGTAGGATACGACATTTTTCTAATTTTCAAGCGCAAAAGTCACACACTATTCTGCGATTTACCATGGCCGCTCATACCTAACTATCTATCGCATTTGTCACCGCCCCTTCGCGCTAATTGGGCAATATGCTCTATTGGGCGTGGCAATTGCGATACTGGCCAATCAGCGCGAATGGGCGTGCCAACTGCGATAAATAGTTGTGTATGACTGGCCATGGTAAATTGCAGAATAGTGTGTGAATTTTGCACTTGAAAAATAGAAAAATATTGCATTCTACCATATTTGATATGGAGAATCAGATGGAAGCATCAAAAACAGGGATAATTTGAAATGAGCCTGACCCTTTAACGGTGGGAACCGTGCCTGAAATACACAGTGGCCTTGCCAATGTTATGTTTTTTGTTCGGCTTTTCTTAAATACAATCATATGATTATATTTTTAGAGGCTGGAATAGAGAACATTTACCACCACATCAGCCGCGCATACTTCCACTGGCAGCTTCACAAAATAATTTCACATCGAGCAAGTTTTATTAGACGATTATTTTAAGTGATCCTCAGCGGTGTTCAACAAATGTTACTATATACCTATCACCAATGTTGTGTGTGAGAAACAACCTTATTGTCCTCCTCCGTGTACCTCACGTTTGGTATTTAGTTTACGTTTAGTAATTCAATCCAAGAAAACTAATTACTGTGCCAAATTAATATTACAATGCATACTTACGTGTACTTAATGTTGTGATGCTTAGTGTTATTGCGGTCTTATGCTTATTCATGTCTTATTTATCTATACATATATCAGTAGTTTCCGGCGAATTGAAGTATGTGTTCAATCTGTATAAAATCACAATTTCTTGATATTGCCTTTTTTTTCATGTTTGAAACAAGAGTTTTTACAGTAAATTTTATTTGTGACCATGTGACTTGCATAAACATACATAGGACGTAGGAACCGAGAGACGATAACTAAAAAAAATGGTGGATAAAAAGACAGCTGGGTATTGAAGCCAGATAATAGTAAAATAATGATAAAGAGATCGTCTAGAAAAGATCACTGGATGCAAAGAGAACGGAATATAATAGTTAGTTTCACGGAATTGATCGCTTAAACAATAAATTACATTTTCTCAAACCACCTTTTAAGAAGTCAATTTAAATAACGAGGAAAAAATACGGCAGTGCCTTGATGGGGCTCGTTTTCTATTGCCATAAAGGACATACAAATGCCAATGTAAAATAAAAGAAAAGGAAGGGTTATATATACAGCTGATCCCACCACTAATATTTAATGGAAACTAATGGATTATTAGTTTGCGAGACTTCCAAAGCGGGGATCAAGCCCAGCTTATAGCACTAGGAATAATGAATTGCTAGATCAGCATGCTTTTAAAAATAGAGCCACTTCTAAGCTGAATATTACTAAAGATAAGAGATCGACTACTTAAAAAGCTAGACACTGGTATCGGCTTGTTGAGATTGCTACATTATTTTTCTGTCCATATAAACGGTGCTTTAGAATTGCATACGGATAAAAAATGAAAGGAAATTAGCACAAAACAGTCTGATAAAACAATTTCTACACTAACGCAAAAACTGTCTACCACAAGGCAGACATGTATCGTATATGCATAACAATTTCTCAATTCTTGTGAAATAAAGCTTTTCTCACTTCTTAAATGGATGGGGTCACCAGAAATAATGTCTATTTTAATGTAAAAATTTAGAATATAAAAGTTAGTACTTAATCTTTCTCCTCACGAAGACATGAAGCAACGGGGGCAATATTTGATTTTCATATCTGTCAAATAGGGTAAAGGTGACCCCATCCCTTTAAGCATTGTAAGAACAGATAGGATGGCAACTATAATAAGAAATACAGTGAGCAACCTTTCCATAAAGATTATCAAAACTTCTTAAGCGACGGCTCCCTTATGAGTGAGAAACTCCAAGAGCGTTTCTATCTCGACGTTGATATTGGCTGTTGCCCGGCGTATCCGTTGTGCGATTTCATTTGTCTCCGAGTCGTCAAATGATCTGCCACAGAAGGAAGCAACCATCGCTTGTGCATGGGCGTCTTCGCTATAATTAAACAAAACCAATAACCCAAAACATTATATACCAAAAAAGCAAAGTATATCATATCTGTTGCCTTAACTTGTTTTTTTTTTGACAGAGCACTTTTTTTAAGCTCAGTGAACCGGAAATACACTTTCTCAGGGTCATTGGCAACATCCACAGGCGTTTGATTATGCACAACATACACGTCATTTCCATTTGTAGAAGAACAACACCCACTGCACGGATTAGTTTCTGCGCTGACAGTCGAGACAGTTTTTAGAAGGAAACGGAAATGAAGTTCACAAAAAAAAACTAGCGCTAGCAAAGGGAAAGCTGAGATGTTTACTCTAGAAAAGGCATCTACCATAGGTATTTGTTAAATAACTAGTCAACGGTTTTTTCTCGTATTAGTCGAAGAGCAAACTTTACTGAACAAAGCAAAAAAAAAGCATGCAAAAGGAAAGCGAAAGCTGGAGTGGTACCTGGCCACTGACATATTTGATCCGTTCTTCTTCGAGTGTTCTGTGCTGCCTCTCATCAGAAGTTTGTCCCGCAACTCGTGCATATCAATAAACGAGCGTCGTTTCGATGGAGTACTTCTGATTTTATGCGGTGTGGCTGTCAGATCCAACTGTAAATATTATTGCAATTGTACGAATTAGCAAAATATGTGGGTAAACGGAAACTAGAGTGTGCAAAATTTACAATGAACAGGACACACCTCAACACATTGTATTTATCTAACTTACTATTAGATCATTCATTTAATATTGTAGATGTGTAAAATTATGTTTATGATTCCCGTACTCTGTTGACTTTCTTCACATTGCGTATACTAGTGTAAACGTATGTACAACTACAACGTCAATAACGATTATAGGTGAAAATGAAATATGTATATGATCGTGCAAATCGCCGACCTGTTTGAGTGCGTCGTTCAGTTCTCCACACTTCACCCTGATCTCAGAATAGTGAAGGATTGTGTTCTTAACAATTTCATGGATCTCGGCCACCCAGAACTTCATAGACAATCCCAAAGCACGACGACATTCGTTAATAAAAGATTGCGATTGAGCAACTGCCTGAAATGAGTACAATTTGAGTTATCTTACACAAGTTTCTTATTATTAATTATATAAATAACCAGCTAAACTCAATAGCCCACCTGTTGTTTTGGAAAAAAATAGAAACTAGAGAATTCAAAGTTTCCTGCACAATATGTGGCGATAGGGTATAAGTATGAAGTCAAAAGAGTACCAACTTTATTCCTTTTCTTTCTACTTTTACACTTGTGTACTCATTTTCTATTTTTTTTTCTGACGTTTAAGGAGAGTGAACATAATTGATCATACCTTATCCAAGTTGTGATTGTTCCACATATGTAAATATTCTCCTTTGTGATCCACATGAGGTGACCAATCCATGATAGCAGACCAATCTTTCATTAGAAGTGGCTCAACCTGAAAATATATGTTATTTATGTTCCTTTGTAGAACCGAGGGTACTTTTTTTTGTCAAACATACCCTCACATTCACATATACCCTTATAAATAACGATGAGTGAAGTAGCAACAAATTTTCAAAATCTCATATTCGTTACTTCACCATTATTGAGACGTTCTAATGTTATTCATTCATGTTGTATTGGAGAACACCAACTGTGAGACCAGTGTGAGACAGGTTTTGAAACTTTCAGTATAAAAGAAATGTACCTTGATTCCAGCCTGCAGCATGCATAGAATGCCTTGTTTTGTGTACAAGTCTCCCCGATTCAGATGAGGATACAGGAATTTGACTGTCATTTTCACATCCACTTTGCTCAGTTCTTTCCGCACCTGTAAATTTAAAATCACAATATATAGATGCAATATGCGAATTAACTGAAACTGGACGCAAAGTGTATACCAGACACATACGCAGAGTACAATTACCTGCTGATTATGTGTCTAACCTCATACTAACATTACCTTTTGTAAGTCGCGCGCGGATACATAAATAGTATTGCCCGCCGTTTCATACAGTGAAGTTTAGCAGTCTACGCCGTTTTTTTAATGAGTCCTTTACCTTTGACAGAAGAAGTCCCAACAATTTTGCACACGCTTTGTTGCTTCGACATTCGTCAATCACTTCACATTTGGGATCGCAATCTTGGTGGAAACATGGAGATTTGGACACGAAGATCACGATTTCATATAAGTCGACCTAGACATAATAAGGTTAGAGGTTTATGGAAAGAGCTAATATGATTAGAGGTTTCTGGAAAGTATTGCACTGCGTCGCACTGTGTCGAGGCTCAACATTCTGCTTGCTAACACATTTATTTTCCTTGTGCACCGTTTAACTTATGTTAAAGGTTTCGGTTGGGCATATGTTTTACGAAAGCCCCAAGGTCACATACTTATTCGCTTTGTTTTTCGCAAAAACTCAATGTTTACCATGTGAAAATCAAAAATAAGTCAAATATGAGGACAACAATTTGTGGAGCAGTCGTTCGTGCATAAAAAACAACACCGGGCAAATAGCTTGCACTCCACAAATACGGACCTTATTAATTCCAGGACAACGAAGCAACTAGCGAGACGTTGTTACCTAACAAATTCGTTGAATTTTTCTTAACGCTTGGTACAAATTTGTTTAATTTTTTCTACTTTAGTCCTCGAATTAATCCGTTTCTGGTGCAATAGTTGCAAAGGGGCGAGGCTTAGCATCCGTAAACGTACAGACAGTTGTCTAACAGATGTCAATGAATATAAAATTCAATTCGGGGAATTGCAAATGCGTGCCGAGAACCAGGTAATTCACACGATATTGAGCTTTGAAATCGAACAGACTATATCCAACATAATGGGCACATCTCCTATGCGAAAACTCGAATAAATAACACAAAGGGTACATGTTTAGTAACTCTAAAAAATAATTAGTATGTCACGAGAGCCACGGCTATCTTGCTTACCTTATATTTTGATATCAAGTCATAGATGGCTGCTACCAATTGTTCTTCCACATGTGGTTCGCTCTTGGATTCGTGGTAAAAATCACCTCTGTAGATATAGTCCTCGCCTTGAAAATATGCAACCGTGTTATCATTTTTAGTAGAAAGTAAATACTGGCTGTTTCTGTTTCAATATTAATACCGAAATACAACGCCATTTTCATACGAAATTGTGCTGTAGGTAAGAATGTTTTCTTTTTCTCGACAATGCTAGAACTTCTTGTTAATATAACGCGCCGGTTTTCACACTGCAGATCACTCTCTAGATGGAAGTGTTCTCTTAATAACTTACCTATCAACGTCACTATCAATCCAGAACTCTCGTGCTTGTGTTCGAGGAAGCAATTCTGAACGTGCTTCGGTACGTGGAATTTCGATGGTCCATTTGTGCAGTCGCCACAACATTTGCAACTGAAATATTATTTTGAATTCGAAATGTTTCTATCCATCTTCTTGTTTAGAGAAGCACTAACGATAACGGTTTATTCTTTGCTTTGCGTTATACGAAGTAATAGGCCCAGGTTTTCCACAGCATTAGATAGTAAATCCACTGGTATAGTTTCCCGTTGTTCTCCTTCTTTACGGACCCCAGATATGCAAATCCATGTGGTGTGTGTGTTAGCGGGGAGGGGGTTAGTGTCCCAGGCCCGTTCTCTAGCCCCAAATCCTAATTATGGTTGTTGCTTTGCTTGCCATGGAACAGCAGCTGTCATAAGCGGGTAACCTACCATTCAACCATTCACCACAAGAGGATTTTGGCCACACAAAGCGTTACATGGCGCTGGACAAATACATATTGATGTGCGTGTAAATTGGTGAGTTATCGGCAAAGAACAGAAAACCCAGTTTATCATACAAGCTTATCGTGGATCCTACTAGCGATGGATTGTTTTCAGCTTTTAGAACACTCGCACTCCCTTTTGAATGGAGGACTTATCATGGGAGGGATCATGAGAGGGTCTCTCTTTCCAAAATGGGCATCTTTGAGTGCAATTCAAAGAGTTGTTGTCTGTCAGAGGGATATCATATATCAAATTGAACGAGGTCCTTCCCTCGTCAGAGCATGGAACAACCTCGCACCTCGAATTTCAGCCACTGATTTGGAAAAAGTCCGAAATTAGTATAATTTAGCAATATAGTTACAGTCTATGAGCCAATCTTTGCAAGGCAAAATATTCGGAACAGCAAGGACCAGATTTGCAATGGACAGGGGATAGTTTTGTAGATACTCATGTATTCGAATAAAAGCCTATCCTTGGGTGACAACTAAATGTCTCTGAAATAGGGGTACTTCACCGAAATACTTAGACTTACTGGCCATAAAGAATCGAGAATATGACAGATGCTTTTTGCCTGCAGCCACATTATTTCAAGTGATCGCACTAACTGATTTATAAGATTTTTGTGACTCCTTATAAATGGTCCTCTTACTTATTGTGAACACAAATAAATAGTTCTCAAGAAACCAATCACCAAACCAATGTACAAAGACGCCAACTTACGTACAAAAACAAAAGCTATTTACAGAAAAAAAAAACTATTTGGAAAATGAAGCCTTCATGATAAAGTATTAAATAATATGTACGCTTTGGTTCTTACAAATATGTGGAACAAATAAGAACACATATAGATAGGGCGATAAGTAGAAACCAGTATTGCACGTATCGTTACTTTCTTGGGCAGACATTGGTCCCCTATATTGGACTTACCTCGATGAACAAAATTCGTATACAGATCGACATGGGCACTCCTTTTTCACGCACTGCTTTTTACTCTTCGCACAAGTACATCCTTGAACCGGCTTCGTAACTTTAAGCACCTTTTTGACGGGTTCCTAAATTAGATGAAAAAGTTAGTTTTCCAACTCAGTGCGAGAAATTTAACTGCCGCAGTATCTTAAACGTACATCAATCGAAGAGTATTCAACTAAAAACGAGCAACACGCCCCAAGTCGTTTGAGAATAGCTAGTGATCTAGAACGTTAATTATTTGTGAACAACGAGTAGCCTAATTGTTGACCTTATTTTTGCATATTTGCTTGCAGGCGCACAATTTTGAGCATCCCTCTTTAATCCGCAGGCAGTCACATCGCTCCGATTTGGCACACGCATTCTTTGCTGGCTTTGCCGGATCGACTTCGCATGAACATTTACAGATGGCCTGGTTCAGACAGTCTCCGCGATATCTGGAACAACATTTTTTACCGTCCTACTTCACATCACAAGGTATTACAAACCCTGTGAAAACGGTGGATACTTTTTTGTTTAATCTAAGCTCTAGTTTATCGTTAGCAGAAGACAGCATGAAACAAATTCCCTAGAGGCCCTTCATCACATATGGACTTTGTTATACACGGCTCTCTGCTAGACCTGTCTCTAATCCGTTATGTAACTAGGCAACAACATCAGTTAGGCCGATTACAACCAAATAAGTTTGATTATGCGACGCTAAATGCGAGCCAGAGTAGCATATTACAGTAAATCAAATTAACTCCTGTCATGGGTTTAGTCCTATTTGCACATTTACGTATAACTATCTTTAACATGCAATATATTTGAGTTCTGAGCAAGCACAAGTTTTCGCATCGAACGCTTTCCCGACTCTTTTTCTTTTCTTTTCTAGTAATCCTGGTTTGATCCCTCTGAAAGCCTCATTAAGTCCAGGCAGCGAAGAACGCAAAGAGCCTCTATGCGTTTTTAGCGTTTCAAAAGGACTCAGAGTTACACGACAATGCGCCCCATTCTCTTACGCAAACTTACAATTGATGAGCCGAAACGAGTATTGCGTTTGAAAACACAAGGAATCGCTTTCAGGTCTCAAGAATTGGCAGATTATAACCAAGTACACAAGAAGCCTTAGTTAGGGGGAAAATCTTCGTCCGTTCTTGGACGATTTCAAAGATACCTTGCCGATTCGCAGTGTTCATCGCACATTCGTCGAGCGGCGACGCAAGGGCACGCGTCCGCCGAGCATCGCGATTGTGACGCCGCACACTCGCAGCAGTAGTTGGTGGGCGCGTGTCGCGACATCGCCGTCGCCGACTCGGTCGCCATCGATCCGTCGAGGGAGCGAGCCGCGCTCTGAAATGTGACAGCCGAGTAATTATGCAGACGCACATTGGCACAGGTCCAAAATGAGTTCACTTTTCATTTCATCTCTTAAAGGAAACCAATCATGTCGGAAGTGCAGGCAATCATTGGAACGTATACCAACAAAATATCCTAGTTGATAACGGAATTCAAGTTGAACCAGGACCCTCCCTAATTTTCTCTTTGTCCACATAATCTATTGATGAAAAAGAGGCGACCGAATCAACCAAGGCGCGACGTATACACTACGAGTGTAATTAAACACGTGGGGGCGCATGGAAGTTAAATAATGAATGCACGAAATGGGTAATTTCATTTGAAGACAAGTTTACGCCTTACGTGAAACGTATGCTTGCTTTCAAATATCTACTTACGATATTTGCCAAATCCTAGTTCACAGCACACATCGGACATTAATTTTCGAGTATGGTACCTTTGCAATATATTAGCGGAATGTATTATCGAGAGTAAGAGTTTTTTATTATGCAGATCGCATGGCTAATTCAAAAAAACGTATTGTTTATTTCTTCCCCGTTTTATGTAAACTACATCTGCAAGCAGTGTCTTAATAAAGCAGTCGCTTCGTAGAAGCGGGCAAAATCAATGAAACTCTGGCTTTTTGGAGAGTATGGAAAACGAATTGACTTAAAATAGGAGAGCGAAACACATCCTTTGGAATCCGGCAATATGTAATGAAAAAAAAATGCAGGACATCAAACGAGATACTTCCAAAATAATTCAGAATGAGTCAATGTGCATGTAAAAAATGATAATAAATATAGCACCTTGCTCAAAACTAATAAGAGGAAACCACTTTTTAGGAAATAATCAGTAAGTTAGGCGGCTAGTGCAAATGCAAAAAAAATCAATAAGTGGAACTGCGTTCGTCGTTCGAAAAGGCGCAAATTTAATAGAAAAAATAGAAGGGGAGAGTGCATAGAGTTTCCTTCCAGACGAGTAACACTACGTTGATGATTTCTGCATAAATTTTTGTTGTGTGGATCAAATGTTGATAATAAAACAGTAAACTCATAATTACAAATGGCTCAAACGGCGTATGACGAAAAATGAATAATATAGAATTAACAACGAGAACATAATAAATATCCCTGATTGCCCAATATTGAGTGATTGCCTGTAGATGGCAAGGCAGATGATAGGAGCTGGAGGGTGCCCCGGTGGGGATGGTCTCGTTACTAGGGTAAGGGGGACACATGCATTCCTGGGCCAAATATGGGCGTGGTTCGCTTTCCCGCGAGGCATCAACGACATATAAGGGTAGCACCCAGTAAAGGACACCCGGCTTTCAAACGTTAAATGCTTAAATGGTGCTTTTTTAACCAATTGACGTATTCTGAATAATCATAGTAATGAGAGTTTCACGGTTTCTGCATCTTATTTAAAAGACGAAAGGAAAAATGGCTTATCGAAATAAATTTTCATAAAATCAAGTGTGTTTTGGACTTTGAAAATTACACGAGAGCTTCGTTCTGTGATATTACTGTAGCGACATTCTATGCGAATATGACGAGGTGTCTAATGCAATAATTGATGAATGTAGCAGTTAGAATGTGTTTGCGGAGGCGAACCGGCTGGACAGCCTCTCGATGGTACTTAGCACCATTTAGATACACGGCACCACCATCATGCAGCTGCCTCATACAACAAATGTGAATAACAAAGGATAAGAAAGAGGGTGTCTGGGCGAAAAAAATGTTAACATGGGCAAGAAGCGTCGCAGGGCGTGTAATGTTTTCCATTCATTTTATAATTAAAATGTTATATGATGTTTTAATTGAGATTCCATGATATGAATAAACGAGGCAGTGTTCATACTCACCCTATTGGTTGCAAGATATTTTAGGTGCTTGTGGAACACTGGGACCCTAAAGGGTAGGTATTGGGCTTTCATGGTACGGGCGTCGAGACAAAAGGGTAGGCAACATGCGGATGATGGAAAGGGCGCGGCTGTATATTTGATAGCCTCAGTGTTGACCAGGGACCCTGACGGGTACCAATGCACCATTTCCGAGTGAGTTCCGCCGAAAGAGAGCAATAGCTCATTTACGACAACTCCAACGCGAGCACAAGACCTAAGAAGTCGTCCTGTTTTTCTCACTTCAACCATGAAAACAAGAAGTTCAATAGTGTAAACAATTACAAAAAACATCTGGTTTGTCCTATCTACTTCGCCTCACAGCAAGCATACCAGCTGCAATTTTTCTCTTATTTCATTGGGAATTATTTATCTAAATGACGCGCCCGTAAGAAGAAAATCCTACAACTGTGCAAGAAGGGTTCGAACACCATGATTATTTTAAATAGCAAACATTTCACACTCAATCGGTTATAAGCGACGTAGCTCGGCCTCAATACTCTTATTTTTGGCAATCAGTTCTGGGCTTATTACCATGGGTTTATTCATCCAAGATAAGGTGATATGTATGCTACAACAAACAACAATTCAGATGTTCAACAACTCATAACATTTTCAGCTAATGGTGAGCGAAAGAAAGAAACCTACCAAATAGGCGCTTCCATATCGTTCGGTTGACAGGGTCATCTCGCTCATTCTGAAATATCGCCGAGGTTTTAGTCTGAGTCGTCTAAGTCTTCTCCACATTTAGATTAGGGCTCTCCCGACTTGAAAACTACGGAGGTAATCGAGTTGAGCACCGGAAATGCAAGTCAGTCTTGTAGCGATCACAGATTGAAGAATTTTCTTAGCGATTATCAATATAAGAAGTATTGTATCAACAGCTTGCAGATAATTCAGTAGATAGACTCGTAAGGATGATATTTCCAAAGTGGATTATTTAGATGAAAATGATTACTTAGAAGTCCCACATAAAGTCCCACAAAACAGATCCTTTTTTGTCGAGTTTGGTAGCACAACTAAGAATCGATCTTTTGCGTGAATAATTGGACGTGGTAGGAGAACTGAATTGAATAATTAAGCGTTTGAGTCAAGTGATAGGGGTCTTCCCTCTTTCCTTCTCTCTCATGGGGTGAAAATTCTGTGGGATGCGATTGCGTCGTTATGCCAACCAGAACTAGTTGGCTGGAAAAGGGTTCGAAGCCAAACAAAAAGAACATCTCTCATTGTCCACAGGCTTTTTGTTGTTGTAAATTAATCAATATGTTCTGTCTACTCTACCATGGGGTTACTGGGGGCACACTAGGGCACGGAGCCTCACCGGAAAAATTAAAAGCGAGTCTTTCTGGGTGCTATTAAGCCGCTCACTTGTACAATTGGTTATGAAGTAGTTCAAATGACGAGAACGCTTACTTGCTATGCCAATAAACGAGACTGCACGCTGAAGAAGTTGGCGGAATTTTCTGAAATATACTGTGTATTTAGACTCATGTCTTCCTTCTTTATGTTTTCCATTCCAATTTTTCATCAGGATAACTAGCTGCTAAATCATTCATGCACGTTTCTTTCTTGCAACTGCGCCACACTTCTAAAACCTGATGTCATGTTTTACAGAGAAAATCGCGAAAAAATATAGAAAGAAGCAATGCGCCTAATAAGAGAACAAACACATTTGAGATAAAACCATAAGAAAAGAAAGCAGGAATGGAGGAGCAGACGAGTATTGGAGGCAGGGAGATGTCTTTTCAACTGGGTGGAAACGTCCCCGGGGAATAAATGAGGGGAATATCAGGGATTGAGGGAAAGTCTAGAGGAAGGACAAAGAGGGTATCAAGATGGAGGCAAGTTGATGGTGAGATTCGCGCTATGTTTGTCATTGATTTTAAATGAAAATAGTACATATTATAGATGATGCTTCCTGCGAAAAGCAGGTGAAAAACAAATTTATAGCCACAACCTCCGAATACTCATGTGGGAGGACAGACAGTAACCGTCGACGACTATATGTAGTCTCAAAGAAGTTGCTAACAAATATCTCTTTAATTGTTAATACTGAAAATATTGCATTGGTTGGGCCAAATAGTTCAACGTTAGGCACATAGCGCCAATGTTCTCAGTGCATGCGGATGGATGGCATCGACTAATTTCACTAATGTACATTATGATGTAAAACTTTGTGTCTGTCTCTCCAATCTCCCCAACACCTTTATGCTTCATACCGAAGCACTCTGGTATGGACGCTGAACCCTTCTCTGGTATGGCACTGAACAGGGGAACTTGCTCCAGTCTCTTCTCTGCGCCTTCGAAAAACCAGAGTTTGCAACTGATCTAACATTTCGCCCTATTCCAACAAAAACCACGCAGCATCCGAGTTGTTTCTCAAATTTACGTCGCAAGCGATTGGAGTTTTGAAAAATGCACAATGTCCCTAAAAAAGATATTCTACAAGTGGCAATATGAGTAACTAAGATAGTAAAGTTGGAGCAAACAGGTGTTGGAACAGATTGAAAGACTCCGCTGTTCACTAACGCGACAGCAATTCAAGTAATAGTTAGTTAGTATAGAAATATTATCGCCTAACATATATTTTGCAAGTATAGCGGACCAATGATCTACAAAAACCAGTTTTGCAGAAACCTCGGGAGCCCTAATGAGGCATTCCCGCAACGCTTTTTAGTATACATAAAAACCATCTTTGAAGGCCAATCAGGCATGCGCGAGGCAAACCCTGTTATAAAAACCCAGGAGAAGGGATCAACTCATTACGAAGGCAGAAATAGTAAGAATCAGTAGGAAGCTAGATAAATGAGAGATCACAGGAGAGCAGTTGGACCAGGCGGTTATGCAGTTCCAGGAGGGATATATAAACCCCCCACTGGAAGCTAGCGATAGTGTAAAAGTCCAGCGAGGTAACCCACCTCGCCTTCGCTGCTCCACTCTACCAACTTCGATCTACCGTTCTCTGCTCCCGCCGACTGACCCCCATCGCCTCGCTCCAGCTAATACCATGCTAAGCTATACCACTGTTCAATAAACTATTAACTATTACGTGTACAGACCAGAGCACATACCCGGTTGTTCACATATGGCAGACCGGGACTCACAGGGACTTTAGAGACTTTCCGTAGGTGATTTAGTGCTTTATTTATCACGTTTTATTTATTACGGATCAGCATAAATTTCATTTCAAGTTTAAATGTAATAGAAATTGGAGCATTAGGAAATGGATTGGTTATGCGAATCTTCGTGGGCCACATCACAACCACCACTTATAATCAAGTCGGTATAATTGCGTAATATATCTAAATATAATTTCGAATATTTTAATGTAATAAACCGTCATCCCACATGCGTCATCGCCTTTATAAATTCTACACCAGCTTGGAGTTCATATTCTCTACATCGCATGGAACATACGATCGGACTCTGTTGCAGTCCGAACACGTTCCGGAACTCGGTCCGGATCCTCGACGCCGTCTCTTCACGTACCTATACGGCTAAGATGCGTGTGCTAAGATCGTTCTGGACATCAACGCGAAGAAGACTACGTGGATAAAGAACATGTGGTAAAAATGCCAAACCGTCATGCTGGACGGGCGGAATATCGATGAAGCGGAATCGTTACCTCGGACTCTCCATTTCACCTTGTCGAGGTCTATCAGAAGAACTAAGTATAGAAGGTGACGAACCGGAGGGGCGGGTAAGTATAGAAGCGAAAAATCCGAGATTACAGACCTAAAAATCCCAAGGGAAACCCGTGCAAGACTCTTCAAATCACATGTCAAACCAGCCCTGACATACGCAGTCCGGACATGGGCAACCACTAAGGAAGACCGAAGAAAGCTCACTTAGAAGGCATTGAAGACGCTCTACAATGCCGAACATCGCTGGGCCTTCGTGTGGCCATCGTGTGAGGACAGATGGAAGTTGTCCTTCTGAAAACCCTGGGGCATAAACGACCTACCGGACGTCCGAAAACCAAATTCTGCGGCTCGTTCAACCAAGAATTTAACGCTGAAGTGAAGGCAAATCGTCACACTCGCACTGGAGCCGAGCCGCCCAAGTAAGTTACCTAAGGTAGGGTGTAGTAAATATTGTAAGTTTGAGCTGCATTGTAGTCCAGTGTCAGAGATTTTATGATATCGTAAAACAACATCGTGTCATAGAAATTCATTGTACGTCAAACAGTTTGTAAATTGATTGAAAATCTGTCCTGAGCTTGTTTAGCGCTTGACACTAGGGAGCCGATTAGAATCATTATTTAAGGATGATGGTAGTCGGATTCATTGGTGAGAAAATCAACATATTTTATCCCCATGCCTCCCATCACTGAATATATATATATATATACATATAAATTCAATATTCAGAACTGGTGCACCGTCGGGATTCGTACCCGATACGTCGATTTGCCCGCGTCACATGGCGGACGGCTGAATACTGGACTAACATCTACATGGGAAATGAAAAACCCCGATATGTGCCCGATTATCGCAAAAATAACCCCGATATGTGCCCGATCAAGTCCCTCAAATAATCGGGCACGGGTCGGGCACATATCGGGGTTTTTCAAGAATAGCCCGGCATATATCGGGAACTGATCGGGCACATATCGGGGTTTTTTATGCCACATTTGCTACCAATATTGTTGCAATTACGGTACTGACAGCAAATAAAAGAATACAATTAACGTTTAGGCTCCTCCCACTCCAAATAAAGTTGCAACTACGGTACGAAAAAGCAAGTAAACGGAAACCACCATAAACACGTTTGTGTACAAAAAAACATTTATAGAACTGGAAAACGAACAATGTGGTACAGTATTGATTAAAGCAAATAAGACATAAGCGGAGGGAAAACAAACAAAACAATTTAGGGCTGTAATCAACTAAATTGGAGATTTACAAAGTCCTGTTTAAGCCAGTGCACAGTTTCTTTAATTGTAAGAATAAGGTTCGCGAAAGTAGCGAATTTAGGGCTCCAAGCGTACGTGTTCAATGCATTAATCATTAAAAAGCGGGAATAATCAGCACTAAAATAACTAAACAGAGGTGTACAATGTATGGACCAGGAAATCTTTGATTTCGAAATTCTATATTAACGCTACAACAAGAAACAAATGAAGGCAGTCATAAATAAAGAACACTAACAGGAGAGCTATTAAAACAGGGAAAACCACCACTATCCATTATGCTTCCAAAGTGGTTTCTTTCACGCGCGGCTGCTTCGAATGATTCAATCGTCCTGATATCATATCCAAATTGTGTGGGAGATCATTTCGAGTTAACGGTGCCCTGAAATAGTAGCAATAAATATGATAAGGTACAAACCACTACTCCAGTAGCAATCCCTGAAACGCTACACATACGCTACCATCTATAGTCAAACCTCGCAAGTAAATGATATGAACACATACCTCCATCAAGAAACGAAGCTTGAATGTGGCAGACTTCCCAATCCGGCATAAATTCCACTGGCTCGATTCCCATACTTCCGGGTAACAATGAAGCCTGGAAACCGGCAGCGATTGGAGAGTACACAGATACGCGATACAAATAGTAATACAGAATATAGAGTGGAAGTTAACATATTGAAGAAGATATGTATTTTTTGCAGTTCACGACATACTTTCCTATTCACAACGTCAAACGTAGACGGCAATGCAACAAACATGTTAGCGGAAACAATAATAGAACGTTCAAAGCTGCATAATGTATTAATGTATCGAAACAAACAAAACATAACAGAGTTCGCGGACTTGGGAACATTTTCGAAATTCAATCGCGAGCTCACGTGCTTGTTGCGTTGCGGTCCCAAACACGTGGATGGTTTGATCTGGCACATTTCGGGACATGATCGGGCATATATCGGGGTTTTTCAAATAATCGGGCACATTTCAGGCCTTGTTCCCGAAATGTGCCGGATTATTGGTGATCGGGCACATATCGGGAACTGATCTGGAACATATCGGGGTTTTTTGCAATAATCGGGCACATATCGGGGTTTTCACTTTCCTGTGTACCATCTGCCAACAAACGACTCTCTACCATCACACAGATTGATCTAATTGTAAGTCGGAATCGAAATCTAGATATTTTAAGTAAAATTTGCGAGTTAGAAGTACACTTGTTGACAATGTTCATATTAGTAAGCAGCGAGTTAGGGATTTACGACACTCTAGATCGTATGTGGATTCCAAACAGAGACTTTCTTTGTAAGTGGATTCAAAGCAGAGACTTGCTTTTGTGTAGTCTGCTTTATGCTGTCTTTATTCAATAAATTATATCTACTAGATTCAAATAACCATGTAAGCCTTTGGATTTTTAGGCAATGAAGTTCTGCACATGCCTTGCAATTTTGCTCATTAGAGAACTATATTCTGTCAAATAAGTCTTCCCTCAAATGTCTTCCACTGTTCCAATCTCTTGTCATTCATTCTATATAACACCACATGAATTAAAGAAAAAAAGTTTTATTTTAACGTTTGTTGTTTTTGTTCTGAGATCAGAATTATAGATTTGGTTACGTAGTTTGAATGAAGTGCTCGCTTAATCGACCTCCTCGATGGTGGGTCCTCCGGGAGCAGCTCCAGGGGGAGGAGCTCCAGGGCCTCCAGGCATGCCTCCGGCTCCCTGGTACAACTTGGTGATGATTGGGTTGCACACGGCTTCGATCTCCTTCTGCTGGTGCTCGAACTCGTCCTTCTCGGCAGTCTGGTTGCTGTCCAACCACTTGATCACCTCGTCGCACTTGTCCTCAATCTTCTTACGGTCATCGGCAGAGATCTTGTCCTTGAGCTGAAAACAGAAAATATAAGGTTCTAGCTACATATAGTTTACGTAGTAGTAAATCAGGTACATCCAAGAAAGCCAGTTGACAACAAATGTACAGATATGAGCAGATTAAATAATTACCTGTCCATCCTCAATGGTCTGCTTCATGTTGAAAGCATAAGACTCGAGAGCGTTCTTGGCTCCAATGCGGTCCTTCTGGGCCTCATCATCAGCCTTGTACTTCTCAGCCTCGTTAACCATGCGCTCGATCTCGTCCTGGAAAAGACTACATTTAATATTGCATGAAGAATTTTCCTCTGAACTATATTTACAGAAAGGGACAACGTAAAAATAGTAAAAAGTAAGTGATAAATGATTGTGCATAAAACAAACCTTGGAGAGGCGTCCCTTGTCGTTGGTGATGGTGATCTTGTTGTTCTTTCCAGTCGACTTATCGGTGGCAGAGACGTTCAGGATACCGTTGGCATCAATGTCAAAGGTGACCTCAATCTGGGGCACTCCGCGGGGTGCGGGAGGGATTCCAGAGAGCTCGAACTTTCCGAGAAGGTTGTTGTCCTTGGTCATGGCACGCTCTCCCTCATAGACCTGGATGAGCACACCAGGCTGGTTGTCTGCGTAGGTGGTGAATGTCTGAGAGGTCTTGGTGGGGATGGTGGTGTTTCTCTTGATCAGAGCAGTCATCACACCTCCAGCGGTCTCAATACCAAGTGAGAGAGGGGCGACGTCGAGCAGAAGCAGGTCCTGGACGGTCTCAGACTTGTCTCCGGAGAGAATGGCGGCCTGGACAGCGGCTCCGTAGGCGACGGCCTCATCGGGGTTGATCGACTTGTTGAGTTCCTTTCCGGAGAAGAAGTCGGAGAGGAGCTTCTGGACCTTGGGAATACGCGTCGATCCTCCGACGAGGACGATGTCGTGCACGGAGGATTTGTCCATCTTGGCATCACGGAGAGACTTCTCAACGGGGTCCATGGTGGAGCGGAAGAGATCAGCGCACAGTTCCTCGAATCTGGCACGAGTCACATTGGTGTAGAAATCGACACCCTGAAATATCATAATAAGATTTTGCCTGAATAAATGTGTGGCATATCACTACCTCGGTAGTCATAAGAAACAAAACCATTCTAAAGGAATAAAAACAACTTTAAAAATAAGTACCTCGAAGAGAGAGTCAATCTCAATGGAGGCCTGAGAGGAGGAAGAGAGGGTTCTCTTTGCTCTCTCGCAAGCAGTGCGCAGACGACGGAGTGCACGTGCGTTGGTGGACAGGTCCTTCTTGTGCTTTCTCTTGAACTCGGCGATGAAGTGGTTGACCATTCTGTTATCGAAGTCTTCTCCTCCAAGATGGGTGTCTCCGGCGGTGGACTTGACCTCGAAGATTCCGTCCTCAATGGTCAGAATCGACACATCGAAGGTTCCTGAAGAACATTTGTTGAATTATGTTTTAGGTTTTGTATTTGGAATACATTAAACTGGTTGAGCTAATCCAGATACACAAAGACTAATCATGGCAAGCTACGCGATACAATAGCCAAGAACTAACCTCCTCCAAGATCGAAGATGAGAACGTTGCGCTCTCCCTCGGCCTTCTTGTCGAGTCCGTAGGCAATAGCCGCGGCGGTGGGCTCGTTGATGATACGGAGCACGTTCAATCCAGAGATAGCTCCGGCATCCTTGGTGGCCTGAAATCCAATATTAGATAAATACTTTATTGCGTAACAATAAAGCGAGGCCTCGTATATGAGACGCATAACGTTGTTTAGGGATTTTGGTAGTTTACAAGAACTGCTTTCATAAAAGTTTGATAGGCACCCTTACCTGACGCTGAGAGTCGTTGAAATAGGCAGGCACTGTGACGACTGCATCCTTGACGGCCTGTCCGAGGAAAGCCTCAGCAGTTTCCTTCATCTTGGTGAGAACCATGGATGAGACTTCCTCAGGAGTGAAGGTCTTGGTCTCGCCCTTGTACTCGACCTGGATCTTGGGCTTTCCACCCTCAGCGGAAATAACCTTGAAGGGCCAGTGCTTCATGTCAGACTGAACATTGGCATCTTCGAACTTGCGTCCGATCAACCGCTTGGCGTCTGAAATGTGAAAATGTATTAAAAACAAACTTTAAACGCATGTTCATAATTCTAAAATAAGCAAGTTACATCCTTAGTCGAGGAGAATTCTGAAAGTTACTGTCTGATAAGCTCTTATCAATGAACTCACCGAAGACGGTGTTGTGGGGGTTCATTGCGACCTGGTTCTTGGCGGCATCTCCAATCAAACGCTCGGAATCGGTGAACGCAACATATGAGGGAGTGGTACGGTTACCTGGAAAGTATTTGTTATTAACCCTGAGTTAGATATGTTAATACGAAGAAGATGACATGACCTAAATATGATTCGCTGTCCGAAAGAAACCAAAAATTCAAGCACAAACCTTGATCATTAGCGATAATTTCAACCTTTCCGTGCATGAAGACACCCACGCACGAGTAGGTGGTACCCAAGTCAATTCCGACTGCGTTCACCTTTGCCATTTTATAAATACCCTGCAAAGATATAACATTATTTATAAACTGAGAGTTAGAATGCAAGCATCTAAAGTATATGTGTAGAGACAATAACACGTTAGCAATGTTACAAGGTTTCTGTATGAGTGTAAGAGTACAAAACTAGGAGAAACACACTACAAAGCGGAAGACTACTGCGACCACCGGACGATGTAAAATGATGGAAAGATGGGAAATAGTTTTAGGCCAGTAAAAAGGCGGAGTCAGGGGAGAGTCTAAACCCCGCGCATTCAAAATTTCGCCAAAGTGCACGATGATAGATGCCGATGTTGGATGAGACGCAGACGGTTGTGTTGGGAAAGAGCAAGGTGCAACTGCAGACAGATTGCTGCAGACAGTGCCGACAGACACGCGACGTCTATGGGTGCTTCTAGAACGAATGAGAGATTGCGTGAAATGGAGAGAGCCCAGACAGTTCTCATTAGCATTGGCCTTCCGTTGTTGCTATGGAAGCACTAACAGGACTTTAAAATTTATAAGGCAGAATGTCGAAAGCCACCAATTCTGGTCTTAATAAAACTGATTCTGTGTAGCATCTCTAAGTAGAACAAGATAAGGGTGCCTTTATCAGCGCTGTGCTTGGCTACACCGTTACATTGCGAATGTTTCAGCTTTTTCAAGAAATATTCAATTAGTGGAGCATACAAGATTCTCTTAAATAGAGGAACTGAGTTCTTTTGTTAAAGGTTATAGAAAACTACAAAAATATTCTTTAATAAGAAAGAAAGGTACTTTGATGTGAAATTACAAAAAAATTACAAAATTCAACGATTTTAAAGTATTTAAATATTTGAAGTGTACTTTGTAAGTGAGCTGACGCTTCCGAAAGGCAACAATATTTGACAAGGCACTATCAGCAATCCATGACGGTTTATAAGGATCGGGGGAGGGGAGGGCCCTTTAGTGCATAGACTATTCTTGAAGGACCAGTCAGCCCATCCGAGCAGCCGGATCACTAGATAGTGTGGCTGCAGTGGAGGAGGCGAGAAAGAGAAAGCGGCTGCTCTTTGAGGGCATTCCATGGACTACGAGAAGGGTCCATTCCGCTCAGTCCACGAGACACAAACGAAAGCTGTGAGAGAGGAAAGGGAGAACCAAGCCATTTCATAACCTATATGTGCAGTTATTGTGAAATGACTTTCGAATTTAAGCGGGCCTAGTTTTACCAGTTCAACTAGACTGACGGCGAACGAACTTCTTTCTTGGAAAATTGTATTATAAACGTTTTAAACATTGTATCCTATACTGGATGGTAAACATCCCGTGAAAACACCCAATTGACTCAAAACAGATTCTAAATTTGCTGTAAATTGGCAAGTTCGAAGATTTTTGCTACATTTTTGAGATTCGGCATTTGCAGTCTACAGAAAATCGTGCAATTCTGATAAGAAACTTCCGCGATTCCGAGATAGGAAACATACAGACATCGAAAGCTTGCGCCGCAAACCGATTGATTGACTTAGAGTTTCCTCTTAGGTGCGCTCTTCGTATCTTGGTCAGTTTGAAAAGAACAAAGTCAATCGGCTAGCAGACGGCCTTGGCTCCCTTATTATGGAAACGTAGAAAAAGGCGGGAAAATTCGAAAACCTATGAACCAAATGAACTGCTTATCTATCATACTTAATAGCCGTATGAACCAAAACTAATAATTTCCTATATGGAAAAAGACGTACCTTATTTGTGTTGGGAAGTGCAGTTAAGCAGTGGTTTGTCCGTTCACTGCTCAGAGCGTAGAACACGTATATCACCTAATATCAGGAAGGGTATTTATATTGCGCGTGGCCGAGTCAGTTTCCTTGTTCTAGAAGGGGAAGGGGCTGAGTCACCTATATTTCGTCATGCGACGCAGAACTAAATGTCGTAGTTTATTGCATCAGTCTCCTTTCGAAAGTCATCGAACAGGGTCACCTGCTTACTTTCGAATAAAATTTTTTGAACAATTATTGTCTTCCTGGTAATAATGAACTGTATAAAACCGTATAATAAACAACATAAAAATGCATAATAAACTGTATAAAACAGAAGGCAACGCCTTACACACAAAAGTAAGCCTTATTATAAATTTGTTTACACAAGTTATTTTCAGTTATCAGTTTTTTTCTATCGTAATGCGTTGCACATTTTCTAAGTATTAAGTTTGATTAGTCTCATTTGCTGTGTATTCCCATACTACAATAAATAAAACAACAAATCATCTAAAATTTTATATTATTCACAGCATAAACTATATGCTTTTTTCTGACTTTTTTTAGGCTACATGGTTTATATATGAAACCAATAAACCAAAAGTGCGCATGGTTTTTTTTTGTCGACTCAGCAATCCACTGTTCAGACGCTGTGCAAATAGGGAACTATCCAAAATAGAATAATCCGTTCGGTCGCTGTGCTGATTTGTTTCCGTTGCGGTGTGATGTACTTGAACGGTTCCAAACCATACGGGACTTATACAATCACTCAAAAAGAGTGTCAAACGGGGAACTTTACTTATTCAATATTATATTTGTATCATTTTGTAGTAATTATTAGCGATTTTTTTAACTCGTTTTCAGTCAATTTATTCATTTTATTTTGACAGTTTAATCAGTGTTGCGCTGTCGAAGTTGCGAGACAGTTTTGTGATATAACGCTACAAAACTAATCTGCTGATTTCTTTCGGCAGTTATCAGTACGTAGAATATCAATGAATGTAGTTTATAGCTCGCGCTAGACAGCGCAATTGACGTGCGTCGCTTTAGGGTTTTATGGAACATTCTAGAAGAAACATCCGACAGTTCTTTGTGCTCTTATCAGAAATTGGCGGGATTTATAACGCTCGTATGTATTCTAGAAAGATCCCACATCATGCATTCTGAAATCACGAGTTATTCACGAGTCTGTCGAAAACTCACGCTACTTTTTCCATGTATGGTCAACTGTCGAAAAATTCCCTTCACCGTGGTGCAGAAAATGATCATGTTAGGTGGCCCAGGCCTACATAAAAATTTTTTACCGGACTTTTATTTTTCGATGGGAAAACTACGGTATTAATTCATCATGACTGTAATCTCTATATAGCGTAACCCTATAATGGGAAAGAAAACAAGATCCACACAAATTGCTCATAGTTTGAACCTAAAACTTTGCTTTGGACGTGTTAGGCATAATTAGCGATAAACACGTGTGATAATGTGTGAAAATCATCAAATTAAGGTCGCGTTATGCGCGTTATGTCAAAAATCAAATGCTAGGATTATAGATGCGCTTTTGATCGAAATACCGTACACTTCTAGGAATCTTATTTTGTTAATATCAAATTTACTTTCCCGCTCTTTTTTTTTTGTTCATGACCCTGACCCGAAATGAAGTTGTTTTTGGTATTTGCCTGCTAAGTTCGTGCACGCACAACACTGTTCAGGAAAGAGAACCAAATGTGCTCCGGGGTGCTGTTGTGGATAGTGATAAAAAATCAGCGTATTTTGTTGAATGAATTCCCACCAATTCACTTTATTACTTTTTCTTTTTACTGTGCTATATTTTTCGAATTGATTTTTTTTTCCACTGTGCTAAGCATTATAATGTTATATAGCGGGTGGTGTTACGCACTGGCCAATTTCTCGTACCTGATCCCATACGACCCGGGTTCGAATCCTATTTAGTTCTGACGTCTTGCAAACATGCTTAACTTGCAGAAAGTTTCATTTGCATATCCAATAACCGCTTACTTATCTTTATGGCACACACCGGACAAGAAAACATCCTGTGCATATTGGAGCAAAACTGAAGAAACACGTCTTCTGCAAAAAAATGGGATCTGGATTCTACATCCTGGAGTTGTTTGATGATTGTATGTCTGAACAAAGTGCTATTCATAAAAAAACGCCACGAAATGCGTCAATGATTGTTCATGGCGAATGGATTCTCCTTCAATAGTGAAAACAATAATCAAACAGCAGCAGAGAATTCGTGGATTTATCCATAAAAAAGGACTGAAATGACAAAGTCACAATTCTTAGTATATTGTCCAAAATCACAGGCCTACCCGAGTCTGAATAGTACGTTTTTCGATAAAATAACACGACAAAATTTCATGAGATTCGGAAAGGAAACATCGTCTATACAAAAAAATCTACAATGAACATAGGCGGATAACAGTTCCAATTTTAAAGTTGACAATAAAGCAGGTAATGATTTAAAAAGTGCCGAAGTAACAAATAGTATACACTATCACAATGCAAAATCACGAGAAGGTGATGATGTGGGAGAAAGAGAAAGGGATTCAAAATTTCTATAATTTCTATAAACGCATTGTTTGCATTAATCCTTAGGCCTCGGGATGACATTCCTGTATGGACATCGCCAAAGGCACGGTGCACAAACTTGGGGCGTTCGCTTGCAACGCCGCTTGAACGAAAGAACTTCTCCGTCGCACGAATAATTCTTGATCAATTTTCGCCGAACATTGAGTGCCGCGGCTCCTTTTTCTTGCATTACAGGTCAACTGAGGCGTGCCTTCTGAAACTATTTCATTTCCCACAACGAAGAGTTTTACATGAATTGATGCAACATATGTATGTATGCATAAGTTTTTACACCGAACACCCTTTTTCCATCATCCGCGCGACCAGTTTCATGTTTTGCGTATATCTGATCCCTCAAAACGATACCTTCTTCTGGGTCCGATTCGAGCATTGCATGAATATCGTCGAATATTGGGTCAAATTGACAATAATTAAGCCGATCACATTGCACGCCATGGTCAACGGTAAGGCTAAAGCGGGTCGGATTAAATAAGCGAGGTATTTGTAAAGCAAGCAATGAAGCTATGAAATCTAAGTGATCAATGCTGATATATTATTGAAGCCAAAGATTTTCAACTTGTAGCAATTTTCGGTGTGTCCGAGTATATCCAGATATTTAATCAGCATCACAAAGGAAATGACAAAACATTCTCATTGATGTCGTATTTTATAATAATGCGTTATAAAAGCTAACCAAAGTGGAGCTGCAGATGCAAAGTTGCTCGAGCTGTCCTTAGAAAGCGTCCTGCTAAACATTAATAACAAAAGATGATGCCATATTCCGTGGAATGAATGCGCATGCAAACTGTTTTCATTGTAATACATCAGATATTTTTAATTTAGTAACCTTTTATTGAATCGATTATCGATTTTTGAAAAATTTACAAAATTAAAGATAAATTGTACAAGGTCGGTCGCACAAAAATTATAATTCTTCTATTTTATAGAATGACAAGATCAAGAGATCACTATTGTGAGACCACATTCAGCATGCGCAAAAATAAAAATAAAGTTTCTAAGAATATGCAATTCACAGCCAAATGCTAATAAAACCCTAGCCTGCTAACAATAAGTACAACACAGGAACATAACTTTTGACTGTGATGAAATTTGGCTCAGGGCTGCCATAATGTCCCTTGTATTATTTGCATTCACTATGGCATATAACACAAGAACAGCACATATATAAAAGCAATTCCAAAACCTTACCAAAATCGTAACAAATCACAAATGTTATCACAAATTCACTGGTTAGTATGACAATCGAATCCTCGTTAATTCATAGCATCTTATTAGTGCCATTCATATCTAATTAGGTAGCCGCCATGGTAGGACCAGACGCATCACGAGCTTCATGCATTGTACAAAAGGCTGTTAAAACTCGAGCTAGACGACCTGCAAGAATGGCATCGTATTAGATGATCGCCACCCTCAACAACACAAGCTGTTCAGAGAGCAGTTAGAGTACCAAAGTGTGAACACAAAATTTTAAGCGCTTCCATTCTTGAACGTCCGTGATACAAGACCGTTGTAACTCCCTTACTGCTGTCTGAACAAAATGAACCAAACTATATTCATGCACAAAGTAGAAGCGTCTTGCCACACTGCAGCATTTACCTTGCAAAGTTGCTCTTTTTGCTAATCAGAAACTTCTACGTGCTGTGTGTTTTGAACCAAAGTGCACTAATAACTCACGATCACCAATAATGTTAGTGTATACCTTTTTGTGTGTATTCCGCCATTTGCCGTGAGTACTAATTCGGCTTTCGTATGTCTGGGCAGCAGTCGCGCAACAAACATTTGCCGCACAACATCACGAAATTGCTGCGACATTCCGCAATAAATGGCAAATCGAAACGGATATGTTGTTACAATCAGCACATTCCTGAATCATGTATTTTATGTGTATTTTGGATTTCTTGCGAATAACATAAATACCTCAAGATAAAAAAAATGGTGACTACCGTGAGAAATCCTGATTTGAAGATGTATTCAAAAGACGCTCACCTTACTATGAGAAGAATATTGAGTAGGTGATAATGGCCCCAGTTGAATTGAAAGGACACAGAGAGGACGTGCACTGAGAAAATGCACGCTGCCGGCACTTCGGTGAGAAGGAACAGTAGAATAACCACGATCAGCATACGAGTATTCTGAAGAAACAACAGATTATTCGAATATTGGTATCGTGAATACGGCTTTATGGTGGCCCGAAAAGAAATCGTCAAACTATAACTCTACCTGTTTGAGTCCCTGTACTCGCTTGGGTTCTTGTCCCTTTCTGTATATTTTTGGCATTCTTCCCAGAAGACCTTCCCCTTGGACTGTGCTTCTGTTCCTACTCGACGAGTTTTCATCAGCTGAGTTCATCCGAGGACGCGACCTGTATTTACTTTTTTTATAAATCACCATAATATAATGTGATAAGAAAATTGGGGTACTGGACGAGTTGCTCGAAGAACCCATCATCTTTATAAAACCACTCCACTGCTTAACCGCAAAAGACTTAACATGGCTGTATCAAAGACCCTTGCATTATTTGCTTGCATTTTCTAAACGAGCCTCTTCAAAAATCTATTCAATATATGGACAAAAATGCCCGTTCCCCGATTACGGACGGTTTCTTTTGTGTTGCTTTACGTAGTTCTTTTTGAGGCGTATTCTTGTGTTTTGAAGTTAATTCGGAATAACGAGGTTCGTTAGGACATCCCCAAGGACTTGTTTCGTTTCTTGTTTTCGTTAAAGAAAGGCACACACTACAAAAGAAAACACCATATAAACAGTATATGTAAATTAATAGCTCTACCACTTTTTGCAAGTTGACGAAGAGAGTGCTGTTTAAATTCTCTAGTTTGGGAGATCACCCTAGTAGTGAAAACACCTACGTTGCGAAACTTTTCTCCTGGACCTTAATGTTTAATGTCAAAAGCACATTCATGGTGCGCGAGTGAAGTAAAGATTGTGTTTGGCAATACACTCCTATTTCTTGCTCTTGAGGATGCATGTTACCTCTAATGCTTTGTGTGTGTGTTTTGGGTGCAATCACGGAAGCAGACATTGGAATGTGATTATTCGTGAACCAATGCAACGTGCCTCCCTACATTAGGAAAACACCCAGATATCCTAAACACCTAAACCAGGTGCTGACCTCGTTGTCAAATAAACACGAATGAGTGAGGTGTTTGTGGGTAAAATAAAAAGACAACGGTGAGTAGAGTCCCAACAATGGTT
Source organism: Pelodera strongyloides (assembly GCA_036852015.1). Taxonomy (NCBI): domain Eukaryota; kingdom Metazoa; phylum Nematoda; class Chromadorea; order Rhabditida; family Rhabditidae; genus Pelodera; species Pelodera strongyloides. The sequence goes on along the minus strand of JAANDG010000128.1, from coordinate 61,827 downwards.
CGCCCCAACGTGTCAATGCATAATTTCAATGATGGTTTTGCTATAAGTTCCCAATGCCAAGTCTCCTCATATGATGCATTTTGGTTTAAGGTGCTGTTATGTTTTGTTTATTTTACAATTATGCGCCCCTTTTCTTATCGTAATTCTGCAAAAAATGTTTTCAGTTCGCTGGAAGATCCCAATCCTGAGTCATCCGAATGTTGCAATTTAAGAAGTAGGAAGGAGTGAAACCATGTTCGGTCAATAGAAGAAATTGCCTTCGAGTCCACCAATTGGATGTCGCATTTCATTGAATTTAGAGGAGTTTAGAGAGTGAAACCAAAGACTCAAAAGGAATTCTCAGCTTTTCGGGAAAACGCAGCGATCCTTTTAATTTTCTAAATTGAGATTTAATTCGATGCAACTTTTTGCACTGTACAAGAGCATGATGCCCAATAACGAGCTATGGAATAAAAAGGCCCCGTTGCAAGGAAACCCTCTTGCAATATTTAGCACTAAAGATGTTTTCCTCTCCCATCACATTTCAAGGCATTCCGTATGGCATTTTCTGAAATTCACTGTTCGACTTCAAACTAAATGACCCCTTGCATGTTCGTTTTTTTGGAATTCGTTACATTTTGAAGAGATACTTAACAGCTGGTGTTCTTCCAGGAATAAATGAGCTTCGACCGAATTGTCATGCTCTCTGATTTCTGTTGCGGTCAAGATGTCGAACCCAAAACTACCCCTCTCCCCAAACCAATCTAAGCATAAAGTCAGAAAGTTTCACAGTGCTTACTTGGTCACTAAATTCGCATGTCGCTTATCGGCCACTCGGATTGCTCTCACTAATTTCCAGGTGAAAATGACCAGCAGTAGACAGGGTACAAAGTGAGCAAAGCACGTGTGAACCGTGTAAAAAACCTGCAAAACATATGTGATCCATACAATAGAATATACATCCGCCTATGCAAGTGGTGTGGTGTACGTTCCCATAAACATGATGTAACAGGGCTTTCCAAGAATGAAAGGAGCGTTAATCGGCATAATGTGTTAGACAAAAAGTCCACTAATCGGCACTTGTATACACGCGAAAGCTCAAGTTCAGGTATATCATGAAATAACCACCCACCTTATAGTATAAGTTCTGTCCCATCCACAACAATAACGATGTTTGTGTTCGGTAACAAACTCTTGTGGTTCCTAAAAAATCAAGTTCTAGATGAAGATGTTTATTGGAACAACTAGCGGTAATAAATTTCATTTGAATTAATGTCATATGTAATTCACAAAATTATATTTGTGCCCAGCCAGTCTGAGACTGGCTTGATGGATGCTTGTCATAACACATAAACATTATCAATTTGTTTTTGGTCACTCACTATTTGTATAGGGATTGAATACGCTTTTAGATTGATAATAGTTGGCGAAAGCATCCGGAGCGTACAAGAGTATTGATGGAATCCAGATAAAGAGAATTACCTGAAATGTTGAATACTTATGGTTTGTGAAAGTGGCTAATTGAGGATTTAGAAGAATTTATCTAGTCAAATCGAGTTAGACAAAAGCGTAGAAGGTTGACTGAAAGCATCATACTATATTCCCAAATGAGACCCTAATCACCACTCTGCATATAGCTACACGCTATATGGTTTCGATGAAAACGCACCCGTTTGCACTTTTGCAGAGTACAAAAGCGTCGGACCAGTGTGGGAATACATATGTAAATATATCGTTGAATAGCCAAATAAACCGTTAGCCAGATGGCTGTTGTATGGAATATTGAGGGAAGGACAAATGCCATATAAGGGATCATCACACACCACCCTTTTGGAAGACCGTACTCAGCATCCGTTTGATATCCTGCAATTAATTCATTTATTCGATAAAATACGAACAGCAGTAATACAATTTTCAAGTAAACATTTCTTGAACAGTCTCACTATTACATTTCCTCTTAAACACAGCGAGTTCAGTGAGCTTTTGCAGTATTTCTGCTGCAGAGTATTCTGCTTCCAGCAGTTTGCCACGAGCTAGTGTTTCCCGATCCAGGTTGTTTCTAATCTATGATACTGGAGTTCACGAAAGTGAATTACATATTGAATCACATATTGAATCACTAAGACAGCAAAATACCAATTTGTGCCAGCCAGTCTCTTTTTTTTCAACATCCCATAAGAGCTCATATTTTGTGTGTTGGTTATTATTAAAATATCATAATATTTAAAGGTCTTTTAGTGTGCCAATGAGCTTACTTAGCTCTAGGAATAAACATCATACTATAGTGTCTTATTAATCTGTTTGAGATCAAGTTTTGGATCTTTTATGTATGTTGCATTTTTCTGAACTTTTCCTGCAGAGCGACCCAGGATGCATCTCGAATTTCGTCGATCACTTCCAATTACTACACTGAGGTAGGTTATTAAGTTAACTTGAGACTTCTTTCAGAAACCAGTAAGGACGAATGCTTAGAAAAAATATCTACTCACTTTTCCATATAAAGCTAAGAAGAAGCCCCCTTTGTAATTAAGAAAATACAGTAGTACACCAACATGATAATAGATAGTACACAATTATAAGGTACATCCAAAATATGTTGCCTTCGTAAAACATTTCGATTGTTTCCCCGGTTCGCCAATCACAAGAAAACAATAATAACACTCTTGTGTGGGTCTCATTCGTTGGTCAGCCGATAAGAAAGCCGGCTAGTTATGTCATTATTCGATATCTTCGTTCACGAAGCGCGTTAATCGACCCCAGAAAGCACACCAGATTTTTATCGACTTCCCTTGGGAAAGGATACTCCCTGGTACGTTCCAATATTCCTAATTGTAAGTGGGTAGACTACTTGTTCCTACATCCGCTCACCCTCTCCCCGACTGCTCCTTTGATTCGCCCAATTATGTCGCATATGTAATTGCCCCGGGAATCTGCGACTCATCTTCTTTTATTATAAGCTATCAAAAAAAGAAGCGCGGCTCAAATGAGCTTCCTTGTAAATGCGTGCGCTTGACAAAAAAATAAGGCCATGGATGGTACGAGAATTAATCGCAGGGTTCATAAATGGATCGTAAGCAACCTTGTCAAATAATGAGCAAAGTTTCATTGGACGTTCGGACCCCGGATTGCTAACGATGGATCACTATAGAAGTTCGTTCCTCTAAATATTGGACATATCGCAAAGCCCACGTCCAATTTGAAGTGATTTCAACCACCAGAAGGCCGAACATCATCACGTTTAGTTGTACAGACCGTAGGCAGATAGGAGGAGCAAATCGCACCAGAAAATCCACACACGGATCAGTGTGCACGTTGAGGTATGTCAAAAAACAGTAGGCTTCTTTACACAAAAATATAAAAGCGATAAAAAAAACAGCTCACCACCAAACGTGTAGTAGTAGAGAAACCATGGTATGCAACAGAGACCGGTCAAAAGTTCTGAGATTGCCATAGCGAGAAGCACAAAATTGGTCGGTGTCCGCAGGTATTTGTGCGATAAGATGACAACAATAAACGAGTTCGTGGCCACAGTGATAGATACAATTAGAGGCATCGTGTATCCATAAAGAGGAACGGCCCATTCAAGGGGCACCTAAATATTGAACGATATCAGTGCATGGTTCACGTATAGCTCATGATAAAGTATATCCACATCCGATATATATGTGATGCTATTAGCGACGTGGTGCTCGCAAATGCGCTCTGAGCTGGTCTATCGCTGGCGATAAGCAAGAAATTGTAGATCACTAAAGTTACTCTGCACAGCAACTTTTTCTAAATTTAAAATTCAAGAACAGTTGATAACTAGTAATTGATCACCTGTCGAGCAATATTGACGGGGGAGCATTGCCGTGCCCTATAACAGGGTGGAGGCAACAGGGTTTCATTTAGAAAATCGTTCATCCTAGCAGCTCATCTAAATAATTTTGCTATTAGACATTTGCAAACATAATTTTAACCCGCAAAAGAGCCCGAAAAATTGTAAAAGAAAAACAGTAATTTGCTGCGGGAAGGTTTAATTTTATTCTCTAGAATATGCAGTATCTAATCACGCAATAATACAAATCAGCGTAGATAAAACGAACATACGTAGAACATTATATATGTCAATATACATTTTTTTGTTATTCGTCACGAGTTCTAAATTTGCAGTGCGGGTATGCGACTTTTGTTCCAGTAGTTCACAGTTCACTACAACTTCCAAGTAATAAATAATTTATTGGAATGCAATTGGTGATAGTTTGCATGATATAAAAAAGAGTGCAATCGACCAACTTGTAGATGACAAGATATTACTAAACAAAGCATAAACAGCTAATTTGATGATGCAGTATCAAAGCGACGAACGATGTAGTTTGGATTCCCAATATCACAAGATTTTCTTCTTTTTCTTCCGGTCACACATCCTCTAAGGATTATGGGAAAGGCAAAAAAGTAACCGTGCAAATCAAAGATTGTCCAAATATAGTTTGGAGTAATCTAATTTGCGGTCCGCTTCATTTAATAAATAAAATCTTTGTCAATACTATTACAATAATGGCGATAAGCAATGAAACTGGGCATAAATAACCCCAACCGTAAGGCCAGCTCGATTTGGACAGGTTAAGACAAACGATATTAACGTTATGGTCATATTTTTCAGTACGGTGAACCTAGTTGGCTAACGTTTGAAACGATACTGACAGAGTTTGATGAAAAATAAAGGAGTTTTTTCATAGAAAAAATCCTCGTCCATGCACGCGATGACTTGTTTCATCACTGCAAAGAAAAACCTACTTAATTTTGTTCGGTTTCACTTGGGATCTGCTGTTCCCCCTGTTTAAAAGCCCATTTGCTGGTCGTCTTAAGCTTTTTCATCCAGGAAGTCAATCAACTAGGGGAGCGCAACATTTTGGGGACGAAGAATTTAACCCGCAAAAAGTTTCCCCCTCCCGGAAAACAAATACATAATTGAATATTTGTGCCGTGTGCTGACATGCGTAAGATGTCAGATGCATATTCAATTAAACAGATGAGTTTAGTTGTATTTCGATGCCGTTTATAAAAAACGTGCAAATACGAGAAACATGCGTTCCCCTGTTATTCATAACATGCATGCGGTAGGAACGAATGGACTTCTCATGTGCTCTAAGCAGTTGAACAACCGCTCAAAGAAAAAAAAACAGTTTCTTTGTTGGAAACTCAAGACAATGAACTTCGAATTTTTTTTTTTAAAAGCGGAAAAAGGTACACAAAACGAGGAAAATGGGCCGCACACGAAGTTTTGAACAATGGAAAGTGAGAATATTTTTGAAAGGTCCGACGGGTTTGAAAATGCAAAATGTCAAGATTAACGAATATACTTGAGAAAAGGACAATAAGTCGAAATGGATTCGGAACATGTTACTTTATTTGAGGTAGACCTATTCAACATTCAACTTATTTAGTAAAAAAAACCGGAAAAGGCTATCATCAGGAAGTTGTTTGATAAAACTAGAAATATTGTTTGTAAACAGTTTGTAATACTCTTATACTGTTTTGCACATGTGCAAAGCTGACATGTGTTGAATACATGACAGATCTTATAGTAATAAAATTGCTACTTGTCTTCCAGTATTTCGCTGACCAACAATGAAGCTCTATTTCTGACATGCTGTATATTCTTGCTATATGTGCTAATCTTGATGTCGTAGAGGCGGTCAAAATAGAGTATCATAGTCTTTATCACAACGCTCTAAAATCAAAATCACTAATGATAATACGCATTGAACCCATCATCGAGGTCATCATCACTATCGTACCTCGTTGTCAGCTAGCTTTGGTGAATGCAGTTGAACACAGAGTTTGCGACTCATGTTCTGCACAAAACGGTCAGAAAAAGAGCCTTAGACGTTTCGAGCAACTGGCTAAGAGTTTCAAACAAGCAAGAGAGATTAAGTGACTAAATATAAATGTTCATTATAACCATAGACGCAATGATAGTGATGCGGTTTGAAAATGCACTATTTTGTTGTTGACGACGCCCTTCTTTTGTATTTCTGAAGGCAGTCTTGTTAGATTTTTCTCTGGAATATCCACACGCAATCAAGGGTATTAGAGGTAAAACGAAACCATATTTAACAACAATGGAAACGCATGAATCAGCTATGACTGCATATAGAAACTTGATGTCGCTAGACAGACGAACAAAACAATTGTTGTCAATAACAACTCACAATACAAAATATTGTCAAACATCATGCATATTAAAATCACATGAAAGATTCGGTTCGGTCTGCTCGGAAATGTTTATGGTATACTACTTGACGCGTGAAGTTGTTGGAAAGCTCATTGATGCGGAATTAATTCCGATGCTTATTAGAAATTCACGAATTTGTCGTGTTTTATGCGCAATATGCGATGCACTTGCGAATACGAGAAGCCGTCGTTCTTCAAAAATCTTCCTGCGTGTCTAGCTTGTTCTTATTGAAGTGGCATGCTTTGGGGAAGTATCCTCTTAAGTGAGCTTAAGTGAGAGTGGATCAGTACTTAATGTTCAACTTCATAAAAGCACAAAGTTTACCCGTAATAAGCAAAGAGGAAGCTCAGCAACCTAGTTCTTAAATGTTAAAATGTCTACGGCCACGGAGAAAGACAAAAAAAGAGACGTTTCTTTAGATGGGGGCGGGACTTGCTTCTGCAGTAAGAAACTGCAATTGGCAACTAAGCTAAGCTTGAGGTAAAAATCTCCAGAATGGTCTTCCCGATTAGATAACAGGGTCACTTTTAATAAAGTTCAAAATTCCACAATTTACAAAAAAAAAACTATTTATAAGGAAACTGAAAATGTATAGTTCTGTGATGAACGATAATAACGATACGCCGTATTTTTTAATCTACGATCTCCTATTAAGCGGCTTGGTATTAGAACCACTGAAAATATTAGGATAATCTTATTACAGAGTAACCAAACTGACTTTCTATGCCACTGTGATTAAGTTACAATGTACCGCGTACAGCAAATGAAAAACAAGAAGCTGGGTTATGCTTGACACTGTTATAGCTCAAAATATAGAGCGAATTTTAAAAATTATTTTGGGATGCTTGAGAATTCTCATCCCAACATATTTTTTGTGAAAAAAATATGGGCTCACACAAAGCTGAAATCATAATTTCATCTTCAATAAACTATACAGGGATTAGGTAAAACTCCCATGTATTAGTATATTGTGGGATCCAAAAAAAGTCCAGCACCACTTGAAGGAGTAATGCATGTAGTAATTAAAAAAATTTTATTTATTTAACAAGACTGTCAATGAAAAAAGTAATCAGCTTGTGTTTCTTTTTTTGTTCGCACGAAAATAAACGAATCCTCTCAAGATCGCAATGTTTGTTCTGTCCTATGTTTAGGAAGTTCATCCAACAAAAACAACGGTAATGAGCAGATAAAGGAGCAGACAATTTCATTAAGGCGATGCGAAACGCAAGAAAACAAAACAAAATTGCTTAAACAATCTAAAAACAAATAAAAAATCGAAAATGAACACAGTTTTCGCCAACGTCACAGTAAGCGTCTTTCGAAAAGACGATCATATCAGCCTATCATGATGTTGAAGAATAATAATCTTTATTGGTTCAATAAACAACACTGTTCTATGAAATTTTTTTGTATAATTAATCTAGTAAAATTTATTAATAAAATCAAACCAGCTGTAACTAACGTTCTCCTGTGTACTAAAGAACTTACTGGTGTTGGTGCACTTATAGCTTTTGGTAATCATCTCCTAAAGGGAAATTGAGCTCTTTTAGTAAAATCTGTAAAAATGAAAAGAACCGAAAGGATGGTCCCTAAAATAAACTCTTTTTTTTTCGTTGATTTGAATAATATTAAACAAAAATAAACAATTTTTCATGGTATCTATTCACCCAAAATCACAAATCCAAAATTTCGAAAAGCAGTAGTATTGGTGCATTTGAATGATTCCTTCATTTACAATTTGCGTGTGGTTCACAAGTATCAGTAAGTGACCGCATCTCAAACATGTGTATCAAAATGATATGGTCCTTACTGCGTTTGATCGTGCAGTACTGCCTACAGTACACCGTAATCCTTCAAGGACATTACAGTACCACCAAGGCTTACAGTACCACCTAAACTACCACCAAGGCTTTTGATAGTCAACAGCGTCAGCCTTTATTGACATCTCTTCGATGCTTCGGTCCCAGACCCGAACCTGCTGACTATCAAAAGCCTGGGTGGTATTTATCCCTAAACTGTGGCTTACCCAGTCCTTGCTGAGTCATAACACAAGGTTAAACTAGTTTATCTGGATCATTTTTCATCACTTTGGATCCTCGGATCAGAAGGAATTACGCATGGCAAGGAAACTGCTTCTCGGTGGATTTTATGCGCGATCAATATTGAACACCAGTGTCAACTGAAGAACTTTGGAATCTCGGGTAGAGCCATAGCTCAATCAATGCAAAGTATCAGCTGGAAAGTTCCTATCTAAGAACAATATATGTTTCAAGACAAGCATGTGTGAAGTTAATGTGAAGCGTATACCGTCGGACTCCTGTACATACTAGTTATGTAGTAGTATGGTCACATGTGTGCCAAATTAGCGCTTCAAAACACGGTATGAATGCATAATGTAATATGCACCAATATGGCTCGAAATTGTAGGTCTTCATTGCTTCGACTAATTTCTCTTGCACTTTTCTGCTCACGTAAACATCGTCGTTTTAATAGTGCACAATGCCCCAAATTTTGTATGCGATTCTTTAAATGAGCGAATTTCGAGAAATTACCGAATAGGACAATATGTCAATTGCCTATGAGCAACAATAAACAGTTTGAAATTAGCTTTCTTAGGATGGATAAGGAATTCTATGAAAAGATGCATCACTGCGTCACTGTCCAATAATTTAAGAAAATCAGAATTTTTTAAATATAGTATCTGAAATTGCACTGTTCATGATTCATAGGTTTGATCCATAGTATCTATCTAATAATTAACACACACATAACACTGCTAATTGCAAGTTTTCTGCACTTCCTCATTTAGTGTATATGTTTGAAAAAGTGCACGTGGGTCTGTATTTGGTTCAAAGACCAGTGCACGATGAACTCTGTGGATTGAATATCTCGTTTCAGCTGAGCCTTATTGTTTATATAGATCTGTTTTTACCAGTGGAAGCCGTCACATGATAAACTGATCTGGGCCTAATTTGTTACATGATCTGACAGCTTTTTTTTTCTTCACAACACGCTATGCATATGTGATGTGTTGGTATGTGGGTGATCATAGGAGTAAAATTAGTTCAATAAAATGGTTTCTGGTTGTGAACGCTCTTTGCAGCCGCATATGTTTATAATCCTTGTATTTGTCATAACGCGACATATAACAAAAAAAAGCACTAATAATAATGGAAACATTCATTTAGCTTTAGTAGTTGGCTTGATGATATTCAATGATATGAAGGAAGTGAAAACTGTAAAGTTAGTATCTGTTTTCCTCTTGCCTCATCCGTGAAATTTCTCTGATTTTATCGCAATCGGATGAAAATTGAACAGGAGCTAATTTGAGTTACCTATTTTGTAAATAACTTCGTATAACATCTTTAGATTATATATGTTTTTTTTGCGCATCTGTGTGTTGTAATAAATTATTATTGTTGTTATGAATACGCGAAAAGGTAAAAATATTAAAATCACAAAATGAAAGAAGAGTAAGCAAACCATTATAGCAGAAAATGAGGCATATTAGACAAGTGTATATCGCACAAAGCAAATGAATGTATTCCACATACAGTGTCCCAAATGAAGCCGTCCTTCAAACATACATATAATGCCAACAACAGTTATAGTGAATGTATATTAATGAGACAATCTTTAAGCGATACAAATAAAGATTAATGGAGTGTTTTTCCGCAATTTCGAATAACAGGAATTTTGTGTTCGTTGCACGTTCGTTGTATGAACTATATGTTTCCTGGAGTTGAAAATAAAGGGCACTTAGGAAGGTATTTATCCATAGTTGTCTAATTAGCATTTATCCACCATTGTCTATTTACACGGGCAGCTCAATACATCTTAATAGGTAAGCTAATTAAGTGTGACAACGTAAAGTACATTTATTTGTAATATTTTTCTTCATTTTCCCATATTCACTGTCCCATGTATTTGTAATTCGATACATCTCTCCAGAAAAAGGAACGCACGAGGCTCTTTTGTAGAATTCGTTAATTTGTGATCGCAATTGGAAAAAAAACAAAGTCTAAATTATGTATAACAAAAAGAAATATGAAACTAGGGAAAATTCACTATCAAGTAAAAACACACACAAATCTTGCTGATCTTGTGCGCTGCAGTATCCCAGACAATTTTATTTTCTGCCAGTGTACCAAGAGTTACATGTAGTTAAAACGGATGTGACAAATCACCATAATCGTTTACCTTAAAGCGCCTGATTCTACGAAAAATGAAGCTTTATACAGACGATGATCTGGTTTTAGTACTGGAGGTTTGCCCGTCTCTGTCTTTTGACTGTGTAAAACTAATTGGAGACGGAAATAACCTTTGCTGCGCGCCCAATCAACTTGGATGTGTGGAGGACGGGAATTATTATGAATGTATGTCAGTAAACCCGGGGGCAGTCACAAATTGCCAGTGACACGGCTATGAAGGGGTTCAGACGTAAAAAAGAGCTGAATCAACTTTTATGGAGACTTTCAATGAATGCAATGCTTCCACTCTGCAAAAAATGACATTCATTTAAAAACACACAGCATTCCATAAATGACACATTCCTAATTACAGGTCTGCTATTGTTGGTCTGCAATGTTGGCAGAATGCACCGTACTTTCTTGTCATTAAGATAAGTATGTTGAGAGGCAGACATTTAGATTATATGCTTCTTTTGCTTGCAAACCTTAGAATCGAAAAATGCTCGTGTTTTCCAAGAAATGAAACCAATTTTAGCTAACTTAAAAAAGAACGACTTTTGTGTGCAATAAGAAGATCAACGAAGCCACTTATTTCGATGGAAAGAGTGGTTTTTTTATTGCATCTTGGGTGGCTTTATGGTAGATGCTGACTGTCACGTATTGCATTCATAGGCTAATTTTGTCAACAGAAAAAATCCGCGCTACAATGAGCCGCTGGGGGATAAGATAATTTGAGGGGAATAAGATATAGAAGGCATCATAAAGTAAGCGTTGAGGCAAACCGTGTTAGCCAACGACTGGGTGGTCCCAATCTTTTTATGATACGAATCTGTCGTATGTGTGCAATCGAATGAATGTTTTTGGATAATTTCATTTCTCTTGTGGCCGTCGCAAAACTCTTTTTATGCAACGGTTGTAAGTGAGCTCTTCGGACAAATAGTCAAGTGTTTTTCAGTCAGTCTAACAAATCTGGGACTTTTTTGGGAAAATCCTTAAATTTGCTGATATTTTTTAAAAAAAGCCACCCCTTTGGTTGAGAAACGAGCCACTGCGCATTAGAAACTGAAACCGATTGAAAGTTCGATTTTGACGAAGTAGTCACTTGCAAAATATAACACACAAAATTTTATTTTATTAATCGACATGGTTGATCCCAAAACGCACAATATAATATGCAATGACTACTGAAAACAGTAAAAATTGGAGTCTATTTTTTGTCCCTGGTCTACGGCTGAGATACTCTATTGCTAACCTTGCCCGATTTTCAGTGTTATGCACTGCACAACACGACGGTGTTACGCGTTCCCGCCCAGAAAATTGACGTTTTCCCCTTAGAACATTAACTCCATAATGATTTATCAAGTAACAAACGTTGTAAATAAGCATGCTTGGTTTATTGCTAGCTAAAAACTTTGTGCAAAGGGATATGAACCCTGCTCATAGAGCATAAATAATGTGTTGTAAACAAGCATATGCATTTTCCATGCGTATTTGAGGAATAAATCTCACGCTTGCGTGGGTGCCTGTGTGAAGAAACCTTACATACAGACGTAAATAAGGGTATGCAATGAACATTAACAGGCAAAAAAAAGTTAGCTTTTCAAGATAACGTAGCTAACTTTGAGGTATGTATCAAAAAAATTAATGAAAAATAAATGTTCCCTTCATAAAATGGACCCAATTTCCGGAGTATGTCAACTCATTTCCGATTAACCGTCTATCACAGGAAATTAAATACTTTGATTATACCGAGAAACTCATCCTAAAAAAAATTACCGAATCTAATAAGCTAGGGACCTGGGCGTCTGGAGGGATACGTGTGTGTAAAAGTGTGAATTAAAAATCCTGTTTTTAGTAGAAAAATGATATTTTTGTCTAAAGGTTTAACTCGTGTTTACAACAAGGGCATATACATTTGCTTGTTCTTTGTACTTTGGGAACAAAATTTGTATCGCCAAAGTATAGTAAATGTTTCATAATTTTGAGCAATGACTAATAAGAAATGGGATTTCTTTCAAAAGAAGATGATTCTTAGCGACCCAATGACAGGTTGCAGTGCTTACCATTAGTAAGCTATTTTAATGTTAGTAATCTTCTTAATCGCTTTCTGTTTCAAAACACCACTTAAAATGTTTCAAAACATCACTTTAATTCAGATATTAAAGGGAAATAAAATAAACGGAAAACGATTAAACCGTGGGGTTCAAAGCGCATCCGGTGTATAAGCTAATAAAATTGAATCCTTTGTGAAAAATAAAGGCACATAACAGGAGAATCCCATTTGCACTCGATATTTAAGGACACCTCCTTTTCCCAGCTGCATTACATTGCCCCTCCTCATGTTGCTTATCAAAGGGTCATAGAATTGCACCCTCTAGCTGTTTTGTTTTAGGACCGACTTCGCTTAAATTAGTGCATAACGGGAACTAAAACTCGAATGAAATCACCTGCGCTTTCCGAAAATACATTCTTGTTAATTATCTCACAATCTAACAGTGTGCTTTAACAAGTTTCCAAGAAAGTTGGTCGAAAAGTTTCTTTCTGCTAGGAAATACATAAGAAGCAACATTGCGTAAGAGCTTCGAACGACTATAAATAAAGAAATCAGTGTTTGGTTTCAGTCATAAACTAAAACACCGACATAGTATTTTGTTTGTTGGTTTTTAAGCCATCGCTATCTCATAGGCTTATTCGTTCTCATAGACACAGAAACTGTCACAGTAGAGCTTTGCTGGAGTCCAATCCCAAAGAATCGGAGGAAACGGCGGCGCACTGTTCTAAAGTCATTTTTTGTAGTATTTGTATTACAATTACGGTTTCAAAATCATGAATTTCTCAACACAACACTATAAACACAAACCTATTTTGCCTATAAACTAATAAAATCGGTATACGAAAAGCGACTGACTCGTTTATAATAAGGGCTAGTGCTGGGTTAAGTCCACCGTATAAGATCCAATACATATTAACGGCAAACACGGTCCACTGAAATAGTGTTGCACTAGCATACTAAGACAAGTCCTCTTTTTTTCTTCCACTGTTGGCAATAACTGTATGAATTTGTCAAGTGGGGCATCAACGGTTTAGTTGCGGGCCAAATGGTCAAAAGTTCAACTTTATGAAAGGCTAACAGTAGCCACAAGTCTGATCTGGGGCCAGCGTTCTCCATTTTATTCGTATGCACTCTCCCTAGCACATTGGAAACATACTAGCGTCTAACCAACTAACAGTTGGAGATGTAAAATTAATTTCAACATAACTAAATATTTTCCAACATATACCTGTGTGTCGGGCAGAAATTGGGCGTAGTGATGCCAGCTCGTGATTAGAAGTGTTAGATTGACGAACAAAATAAATGCTTGAAGAATGATGGGCAACTCAAAGCGTCGAGCAAGGAGATGATGGCTACGGCGCTGCTGAAAATAGCAAGGTTCAAGAAAATACACATGCCTGACTTTACATGCTTACCATCACTTTGTATTAACAACCGGTAAAACGTGCAAGACCCCCAAAAGATTACAGACAAGGTACGAATGACAGTATAGAGATATTTGAAAAGCGAAACTTACATAACACGAAACTATCAAGGATGAAACAAATTGTGCTAATAATGGAGAATAAATACTAATATTTGAAAACAGTCTACTATCCATATATACTCGCTTACCCATGCAACGGAAGCACCGACGGCTACATATATTAGAAATATAATGCCGATTGAGGGTACAGACACCATGAATTCAACACGCTCCATTGTGCCACTCCAGCTTTTTTCAGTATCGTAGCCCCATGCCCAACCGCTGAAACAGGATGTGAAACATAGGATATTGGAAAACGATACTATTCAACCGAGACTGAAGGGATCGGTGTTTAAGTATGAAATTGTGAAGACTTCAGTTAGGTAACAGCAGTCTTCAGACGAAAAGAGTGTTCTCCAAAAAAGTTGCGGGTAATTAACGATCAGATGATGTCGTTCCGTCATTCTGACTCATTCAGCTGAACTCCTTGACCTTACGTCACGAAGGCAAACATTCAACTTACTAAAAATCGATTCCGGCCATCGGAGTTATACAAATAATAAAGAAGACAATCGTGTACGTCCATCCAATGATTATTAAACATATAAAAAATTTGGGACGCGTTTTCGAATCGACTACCCCCAGTACAACCAGTAGTCTCTGTAGAGCTATGCACAACGAAAACGGAAAGAGTCCAACCCATGCAGTGTTCAGTATTGCACCCAGTATCTGAAATGTTTTTTTTCTTCTCTGTCACACTTCCCTTTAAACCATCGCGTTCTTTTAAAGCCCATGTTTATTATTTAGTGTTTCTCGTGATGCAGTAAACATTTGCACGCTAGAAAAGTAAAGCAAATCCAGAAATATTCTTTTATTAGGCAACATTCTGAAATTAAAAAAAAAGCGTCTTTCTACCTCAACCACTCGATGATTATTCTCCTGCACTTCAGGGAATATAGCGAAAATTCCCGCTGTAGAGTGACATAGTAATTGCAAGCAGTCACATATTCCCATATGAATTAATATCCTATAGGAGTAAAGCTTCGAGAGTTCCAAATCGTAGAGAAACAGCTAAATGAATTTAGTTTATTGCACTAAGAATAAATGTTTATTGGATCAACGAGTCGTAGGGACTAAGAAGACAAGTTCTTGAGGTAGTGGCTGTAAGCTCGCAAACCAAAAGGTACCCTAATGGTAAGATGTTGGTGCGGTAAGGACACCATCATACTAACAGGGGACCGTGAGAATAGTGAACACTATGACGAGCTTGTTTGAACGACTTGTGCTCACGAAAACCCTAGTCATTTTTTTCAACGTTCTTCTAGCAATACCTTACATAATTGAGCACTATATAAGGTGGTAGCAATATACACGGAGTGACAAGATAGCAAACTCCAACAAGTAAACCAGGCATTTCTAAACAGAAGGTCCATTATTATACGATATAAGAAATGTTTCGACTTACGCAAGTATTGCACGGACAGAGGTGCACAAGTCAAAAAGAAGCAAGCATAGGAGTTCTGTGGTGAATTCTTAAACTTATCGCCAGGTGACTGCAGAACTGTGTTGTTTTCAATGACTTGTGAACATGAGGTTGCAAGTTACCCTTGATTATATCTACAACTTTATTATAAAATTCATAGTGTAACAATGTATTACACGGTGTTATTTGTCTGAATAAAACGTTACGTTTGATCTTATGTCTGCTATCACTAAATCTAACGAAAACAATAACATCTACTTCTCCCACGGATGCAATAATACATGACTACTAAAAAGCAAAGAAACGTGCCACCTTGTTATTCATATATCAGAAAAGTGATTGTGAGAAATGTGGAACCAAAACCATAGAATGCTTGAACCGAGTAACTAGACGAAATTATCTGTCCAAAACAGGATCCGAATTGTCTTTGCATAGGAAATAGCGATAATTAGTGCAAAGCTTCTCCGACTCTCTGTTAATTTTTTAACTCAATCGGCAAATATCACTTGCTGTGCACTTTTCTACTATGTTCTATTTATTTGACTTACAATAAATCTAACACGAATATGTAAAAAAAAGGTTCCTTATAAGGTGAAGATATATCTTTAAATTATTAGACTTGTTGAAACTAAGTTTCAACTTGCGATAACTAAATTTTTGTGTTTTCCCACATCAATTTCCCACGCGGGGAAAAATAGGGAGGTTTCCATTCCTCAAGTTCACACAAAAAGAACTTTTTGGGTGTAAGTTGTATCTTACTTCAATTCAGATTATGTTTTTTTTTCGCGAACTTAGCGTCTGATTCGCAAGGAATCAACGTATTTGAAAATTATTAAACACAATCTAACACCTACGGCATTTTCTCACGCTGCAGAATTTTGTTGCAGAGTGTTGTCAGAAAAATGTTGTGTTCTAGCATTGGTGTTCCGATTTATATATCAGGATTGTAAACGCTACTTATTCAAAATGATTTGATTCTTCTCCACTGCACTACTTTCCACACCTTCAGCGATGCACAAATCGTTTAAAACACGTAAACAAGAAAGCCGTACAAGGCCAGTTTTCACGATGTTTATAACTACAGCTAAAGGCAATCAGGGGCCTTACGTGCGTACATAGCAGAGCACACAGCTCATCGTCAACACAATGTATTCAATACTTTATTCTGCTTAATATAAACTGATAAGCTAGCGTTCAGGACTTCTTTCTTTTTGAGGATATGTTAATGTTTAGCTAAACTATACACATACTGAGTATCTGAACTCCGCGCCTTCACTATGTGTGGTTAGGTAGAGTTGGAAGACTTGGAGACTAAGGAGCGAAAGAGCTTGATCAGAAAAAAAAACTTTATTTTCTGGAAAAAATCACCAGTACGCACAGTCATTCATGTAGGCACTTCAATTAACACATAACGAAGAAGGCACGGAAACCGACAACAAAACCTTAGTCTACTAGCTAACTTACTTATTTGACTTCAATATTCTAGCAGTGCTTCCAAGATACTAGTTTCTTGTTGGTCACTGGGAACTACGGAGCTCTGAATTGTCACGTATGTACATAGAAAATTGTTCATAAATATCTATATATGCAATCCACCAGCGATTTCCAACTGGGCTCCTGTCACATATTTCGACATATCAGACGCCAAATATAGGACTCCATCAGCGATGTCCTCTGGGGTTCCCAGCTTACCCATCGGAATGCCCTTGCAGATATTTTCCAGCACCTGAATTAGTTAAGATATTGAAAGTTACATCCATGTACATTAGATCTCCAGTACCCTCAAGTTCCGTACGTTTTCCTTTTTATAACTTTCCGAAACTATTGCTCGCCTGATTTTCTTTTGATTTGTAGTTGACGATTAGCTATCCTTCATGCTCAGACAGATAAATCATAACAGATTATTTTCAAATGGCACCTGTGGAGGCATTGCTTTTGTCATAGCTGTAGCGATGAATCCAGGAAGTACCGAATTGACTCTCACTCCCTTCGTCGCCAATTCCTTTGCTGCACTTTTCGAGAAAGCAATCACTCCCGCCTTCGTGGCAGCATAGTTCGTTTGGCCAAAGTTGCCCACCTAAATCACTTAAACATGGATCAAATGTAATACAATCCGACAATTTCATTGAACCTTGGAATATTTGTGCAATTCACAAAATACTCTTTGGTATAAGTCAATGAATATTCGCAGCTTTTTATTTACAAGCGTCTGATACCTTTCCGATAATACTGGATACATTCACCACTGAGAGAGGAGTCTTGTGAAGAACTGCTTCCCGTGCGAAGGCTTGTGTGACCTGAAGTTACAATGTCAGAAAACAACATTGTTTCAGAAGCGAGGCAAATCAGTATATGCGAAGAAGGTGGTATTGATGAATAAATTGTTGTACATGTTTTTTTTGTAGGTACATAGTAAACATATATTCGAGATCATTGTTTTCAATGGGCCCATACAACAATTGTTTAGGAAAGAAAAAGCGAACCAGATGCACGCCCTTCAGATTGACAGCAATTACTTGGTCAAACTGTTCCTCTTTCATCTTCAGAAGCGTACTGTCACGAGTGATTCCCGCGCAGTTCACAACAACCTGTGGACTGCCCTTGAACGTCGACAATGCGAACTTGCGTAGCTCCTCCACTTGAGCGCTCTAAAGAACTCAAGTTACTAATACAAACTTACAGCCCTTATAGAGATGTGTTGAAATAAGGCTTTGAACACAGCAAACAAGTTTTCCACACCAACCTTACTAACGTCAACAGAGCACGTTGCATGGCCAACTCCATTCAGAAGTCCAATCGTCTCTTTGGCATTACCTTCATTAACATCGACAACAATCAGCTTGGCGCCGTGTTCTGACAGTTTTTGGCAAATCGCCCGCCCGATTCCCGAGCCGCCTCCTAGAGAAAAACTCATTGAATAATTGAACGGTTAATACAGCAATTCTGTGATAATTAAAAATACTGTTTGCTAGATTCTTTGGAAATAAGTGTTCCCTCGCACAATATGATTTGCACAGAATAAACAAAATTTACGTGAAAAACTAACCGGTTACGACACCAAAACGACCGGCTAGCAGGGCAGACATTTGTGTGAAGAAAACTGAAATCATTATTCATTCAAGTCATTATTCATACGCAAAACTACATCGTGAAATAAGAAAAAATTATTAAAGTTGCATTAAAATTAATCATAATGTCATTTCTGCCATCCAAATTTTCAAAAAAATATTCTCCGTTTAAACAGCATGCTTTCAAGTTGCTGACGATTAATTTATACTTAAAATGCATCTAAAAACGATTTCGTGTATATTGTACTTAATTGATTAAAAACAGTTTAGTTTAAAGCTTAAAAGTTGCAAAAAGGAATCGGGAGGAGTAAAATGGTCAGACAGCAAGGAACACATAGCGTGGAGTGCCACTGTTTGAGAAAACTCTTTTCAAGAGATAAAGAGAAAAATAGAGAGACACGTGGACGAAAGGACAAATGAACCGAGAGGTCAATGATATGTGATCTGTGAAAGTTAGGTGGATTTAAGTGAAATGTACCAAATAAATGTTCGTACACAATCCGGAGATTAAGCCGTCATTTGTTTGCATGTGTATATAAAGAAAGAGAATATGTCAAATGGGAAATATATGGGAAAAAACAGTAGACACATTTTGGTAGCTAACTTCTATTTAGAGAATCCTTAAATGGTCACTTGGGAGCCACTATTGTTTTTTCATTTATTCAATATAAAACAAATCAGTGAAAAATATTATCCTAAGAAGTAATAAAGCCACGAACCCGGGTAGATGTGCCCCCTTTTGTTCAATTTCGTGACCACAAGGCACAAGGCTAATTGGTTTTTTAACAAACACATTTTTCTTCCTGTGCCTCCATGTAATGTGGACTGTGATTTAGAAAACAGTCACTTTTGTAGAGTCGCGACATTAAACAAAACTTGACATATCTCATCGGGGTCGCGATTTTATAACTTCGCAGAGGGATCACTGATTAGCATTTGGATCTCTAGGTCACATCTACACTGACAGTGCCAACAAAAATTTGAAGGATGTTGGATCATCGCGACCATTAATATGCACCACCGCTAAAAAGACAATAATTACCTGATACATTGGTCAGAGGAGATTTAAGAACATAGTTGTTGTGGCAGCTGGAAATGGCACCATATTTTTTTTACTATTTTTACAGAACCCTCCTTATTCCGAGAAGTGACAGAATTAGAACTGCGTTGTGCCTTATAGTAATAACATACTAGTTTCAACAGTAGGGAAAAATGAAAAAAAAAAAAAAATATTTCATGACTGTTTATACAAGGACCGAGCTCGCAACCATCTTTTTCAATTAGGAAGTTTAAAAGTGGCCTCCGACTAAAACGTGTTGTACATTTCAATAGAACGGTAGAATGTTCGCCTTTCAAGTCGCGACCAAGGTTCGCGTCACATTTTTTTATTTCGATATTTTCCGAAATAAACTAACCGTTGATGATAGAAATGATTAAGCGCAAAAAGTTTTTGTAAATTGTGGAGAGTTGGCGCCAACTTCAATCCGCTCATTCGTACCTAAATGTCATGTTTTAAGATTATCAAGCTATGTTTTCTATACATTTTTCTCTGCTTTGGGGGAAGCTGCTTTCTTCTCAATTTCCTCCGACATTCATCCGACGTTTTCGGATTACTTTTAAAATGGAAATTTTTTACACAACATTAACGAGTCCAGATGCACGTTATATTTTGGTTATTAAACGGATCACTTTTTCGCATGTATATCACTTCAGCAGTAGATGCGCTCTTTCGGAGAGTCTAATAAAACGTCAAAAATATTGATACTGTTAGTTAAGAAGTCAATAAGTAAATATGCCAATTCTAAGATTGATGCATTAATTGCAAATTCTCAGAAATCCTCTAATTTCCACGAAAAAGATTAAAGCAGAAAAGAGTATGTTAGAGAAAGAGGGCAGCTCAGGCTCGCAGTCTTATGGTTACTCTGAGGCTCCGTTTTCATGTTAATTTACGCGTTTTGTTTTCATAATTAGGCTGTCAATGATTTGTGTGAAAGAAGCTCATCTATGAAGAAATCCGGTCTAGCTCCGGGACTGCAGACCTTAATTTTTAGTACTGTTAGTACATATTGGCGTGGTGAACCTCGGAGAATCTGAGGATTTCTTTGGAGTGCACTTCCGGAATATGCGTTATGTGTATCATTGCCATCACTAGGCGTATGAGACCTCCTCTACGTGTTTTTGTCTCTCTGGTTGCTTGATCTCGATGATTGAAATGCGGTAAGCATTCTGGACACTATGGTTCCCCAAAACATATTATAGAACACAATACGACAAAAATTCATTACAAACACCGATAAAGGCAGCTGATGCGATCAATCCACCTGAACAAATAAAAACTTTTTTTGCCGCGTTTGCACGACAGTCATTTTTTGATTAATGATATTATCAATGATGATACAGAGCAGAACTGTGGTTCTTAGATGCTTCAGTTAAGCATTTAATGAAATATTGGTGGTTCTATCTACTGTGGTTTTGGCAGCGCGAATGATCTTCGGGGACACCTTGCCTATGTTACGGAGAAGCAATTCAGTCAAATTGTACCATCTTACACTTAGCCACTTAGCGAGTTCCTACGAAATTCTTTTTGGAATAAAGTGTGTACCCCTGCCTTGGATCCTTTCCATGCAAAAGTTTCAGTTCACTAAATTTCCACCGCGGTTCACGCATACTATGTACTTTCTCCGTATGTGTGACTCCTCAAAATAACGACGTGTGATAAATCATGTTTTTTTGTCCTTCCTTCACTTTCACTTTCTAGCTCTGTAGTTCGATAAAGAAAAGGTATTCGTAAATTGCTGCTTATCGGAATTTTGCATGGCATCCGTGTTTGCATGGCTGCTACTTTGTTTGGAAACTGTGTACGCGATGTGTAACTAAATGTAATACCAGCAAAGAACAACAGCAGATACAAACTATAAAATAGAAATATTAATTTCTACAATACTAGGGTTATTTATGGTTACAAAAAAATTACAAACCAGGGTGTAGGCAAAAGCTTGTGAGGTTGAGGTGCCGGGTTTGTAAAACATCGACCGGAGCGCTACTTCTCATTCAGAACTTAATACCAGAGTTTCAAGTAAACTGCCCGTGTGGGACCACTTTGTTTTGTTGTTGTCTTCTATACTAAAGTCTCGAATCCCATTAGAACATCTTGCAATTGACTACGCCAATAAAGGCAAAAAATTGTTTTAAACGCCTGTCTTCGAAGAAGTTTTTTGTTTTCAGTCAGCCCACAAAGAGTAAAAATAGCCTCATTATTCCCTGAAACCAACTTTGCAGAAGGCCCACTCTTATCACATACATTTATGCTTGTTCTTTGAGTGCGGCTTCAAAGAAGTATGTGTTCATCAGTGATATGTATTGTTGTAATGTTCGATTTTTAAGTGCGAGACGCACTGTGACCGTTTTCGAATGTTTTTTTTTCTGCTGAGTTGGTCGAATTTGCTAATCTAGATAAAGCAAGGCGGATTCATCAGTTACCAAAAATTACAAACCATGGTATAGGCAAAAGCTTGTGAGGTTGGAGGTGCCGGGTTTGTGAGGTTGGAGGTGCCGGGTTTGTAAAACATCGAAACAGCTGGAAACTGTTGAATTATTTGGTCGAACTTTGATAGAGTAGTATTTTCCACCATGAGTCCCATCAAATATGTTAAGGAACTCATGTCCCTAGACTGTCAGACGAGGAGGGAAACCAACTTTGCAACGGCAAGCTTGCTACTGATAGGCTTCGGAATTCAAATGAATACATTGACAATACTCTTTAATGGAGCATCAGCAAATGCACAAAGAAGTTGTTATTGCAGTATAAGTTCCAAGCAGGTGAATGCCAGAGGACCAAAATTGAGCGTTTTGTTTTCCATGCACTTCCCCCGCTTCAATGCATGTGATCCATTAAAAGATGTAAAAGGTAAAGATACTGTGTAATCCCGAAAATATCAGTAAAGCAAAAGAGAAAATGGAGATTTCAAGTACAACAGCAGCCCTAAAATTACTTTGCAAACCGAGTAAATAATTGTTTTGCCAGAAATCTTCCCATGTTGTTTAAGAAAAAAACAATATTATCAAGCGAACTCTTATCTAGGATCCCTTTGTACTCATTTTGGGTCCAATAAGTCTGCCAGGTTCACTTTTAGTTCATAGTTCCTGACTCCCCCAGAGTTGTTAATCAGTGTGTTGAGTTTCGGCGATCGAGCGAGTGAGTAGATGTAATCGAGCCCTGGTTGATCGTAATCTATAGGTATACCGTCTACAGCTGACCTGACCTTGCCCAGTGTTGCGCCATCAGAACCCTTCATTGGGTACAGAGACTGACCGAATCAAGCAAAGATTCGTGGTGCGGATAAGAAGGCCAATCGCTGATTGATATATCAAATAAGCCGAAGAGCGGCGGCACAAAGTTCAATTTGTATCACGAAAAAAAAACAGAGACTTGCGCAACGCACGGCGGACACAACGAAACAGATATTAGCTAAACTGACTGTGAGACATTGTGTTGCCCTGTTGATTAGAGTCAGTAAACAAGGTGCATACTTCTTGAATTCATGCATAATTTAATAAAAATGTAGTTGATATGACTTTTACGAATTACATTATTTAGATGTTGTTTTCTTTGAGAATTTAACATCAAGAGGGGTATTCCCCCACATAAATCTGCAAACAATCAGGCCACTTTACAGCTGATAACAGATGCGAACTCACATCTAGGGGGTATTTTAATACTATACTCAAAAATAGTAACGTGCTTGGAATCAATGCATTTTTATTTGGAAATCATCATGAGGAGGAATCAAGCTGATGTTCACTGTTAGTACTATACTTTACCCGCATCTCCGTTAATGTCTCTCTCTCTTTTTCTGTCTTTGTTGTTTCAAAATTACGATTTCAGAAGTGTTCCCACACTTATCAGCTTTCAGGTTGTATTAAAAAAGAATGCTTGTGTTCGGAGCAATTCCTGATAAAATACGACACGTGAATTTCGTTGTGGTGGGGTGAGAAGTAGTCAGTTTTGGTTCAGTTGCGTTGATATGACACGCATATTTGCATTATCCAGGTTATGTAGAACTGTGATGACTGACTTGAGATCTATTCGTGAAGCCGAACAAGAACAGTAAGAACTAGCAAAGAAGAATACGGGTTCCAAAAGATCACTAACTTCTTCTGTACATAATAATATATATTATGAAAACATTTTGTTTTATTAGTGTATTAAAGCATGGTTGTCTAGAACACATTAATAAGGAGCATTGGAGGTAAAAGCAAAAATTCTTCTTTATTCAGAAATTGTAATGATTATGTTTCCCCAAATGAAAATTGTTTAGTAACGAACGAAATGATATCCGCGAAATCTGAGTGCGTTACGTCCTTTCCTTGAATATTAAACCTGATCTATCTAGGTATTTTAAAAGAAGCCCTTGCCACTGTTGGGTTATTTTTGAGCGATATACCATTCGTTCTAAAACAAACAATCTACTTATCTAGCGCCAACTTTTTTTTTTATCTCAACAGGAACAAAAAAAAACTATTTTACAGCGTATGGCGTGAGTTGCTTGTGTGTGGTCCGAAAAGGGCACCATGGATGGTGTGTTGTTTAGCGAAGAATTATAACTATTGTTGGTCCCCATGGCCATATATTTTGAAAGAGATGAACTGATTTTATAATATAAATTTGTCCGGCATATTCGGATTATGAAATCGGGTTCCATCAAATGATTTCTGATTTTCGAATTAATATCAATTATATTTTTGTTGTCTGCATATGAATATTGCATGCAAATCGCGACGGCGGAATGGTCTATTATGATTCAAATGTAAATAGAGAAACTCTAGGAGATGCACTTTTTCACAAAGCTTTCAATAAATCAATAGTTAAGTGTAATTTTATATTTGGAATAGCCACTTCAAGAACAAATCACATTGGGACAAATTATAAACGAACTACAAATTCCTCTCATAATAGTGAAATAAGATAAAAAAATAAGCAATAAATAAAACGAGCAGACATCAATCGACCTAATCAAAGTCTAGTCTTTACAAGTAGTCTGCCGTTTTTGGTCAATAACAAAAACAACAAAAAAAATTACATTGAAAACTGGTGCGTGAGATTTTATCGTGCAAATTGGCTATATGTACATACACAACACGCTTGATACTTATAAAAAGGTTGTTGTTCCCAGTCGTGGTTCGCTGTCTTTTGTGCCCCAAACGCTAACTTTGTAGCTGTTGCCCTCAAACATAGCCTTCATCTGTTTGCTGTTTGTGGATGTGCAGACGCCGGCCTTTTACAACGAATGTCGGTGCGTTGGCACCAACTGCTTGAAAAAAGTCCTTCTGTTCCAGCATTTTACTCCTAAACAGCGTTCTCAAATTGACCTGGAAACGCGATGAAAAAGTGGTGTGCTGCGTATTGGAAAGTGTTGTCTGTGTGTCAGCACGTCTATTGCACAATGATTGGGTGAACATGGGGGGCTAATCGTCGAATGACCCCCTTTAGCCTTTAGCCGCGCCGCGAGCCACCACGAGAATTACGGTTGGTCATTTGTACCTCCGCAACTCCACATACACAGATTTCATGTCGAGATTCGTTCGATTAATTTAAATTTTCTTCAAATTTTCTTCATCTAGCCTGTAATCCTTTAGAGCAGCTCAATTTTGATTGGCCCAGTAACAGTGTATGTATTTATTGCAAGTGCACTTTTGGTCCGCCACACTATTTCGTATTTTCCTTGGAAACCTGTAAAACCGGATTGAAAGGAGGAACATGGAGTAAATTGAAACTTTTCATTTTTACGAAAGTTGAACAAGTGAAAGGACAATAATAACGTATAGAACATGGCACTCGCGCTGTCAAGTATTATATGAAACAGGTATTCATTACTGTTTTCAACCCTTACAGTTGACTGTTTTTTCTTACTCCTCCTTTTTTATTTCAACATATTGCTTTCTGAGCTGATCTTAGTGATAATTTCTTTTCTTTTTTTCGTAAAGTTAAGCTTAAACTGATATTGCAATAGTACGACGCTATTGCACCAAAACTT
The DNA here is from genome assembly GCA_036852015.1 of Pelodera strongyloides. Taxonomy (NCBI): domain Eukaryota; kingdom Metazoa; phylum Nematoda; class Chromadorea; order Rhabditida; family Rhabditidae; genus Pelodera; species Pelodera strongyloides. The sequence continues at coordinate 36,338 of JAANDG010000128.1, read as the reverse complement.
CACTGTACGTGTTAAAAATTGAGTTTGAACTGCGAGAATCCTTCAAGTAACGAGGCAGTTTACTCAATTCAACTTCTTGTGCGAATACTGAATATATGATTTATATATTCAGTAGGCTGAAGGATCAGCAGCAAAAAGTACATTAGTATTGCGATCACAAAAACACGTCCTGGGTATAGTAATCTTAGTACGATTTGCGCACTATTTGCCGAACACTTCGGACAACTATTGATGTTAATCAGGAATTCATCGTAAATATCAGCAACATCCATTGAAAAAGACAGATATTGTTTCTTTCTCCATTTATGACATACACGTTGACCGAACCGAATTACACACCGCGGTTTTAAACAGCGAATACGCCATTCTTCTTTTGAACATATCTACTTTCACTAGGTCCGAAGTCTTCACTGCTTTTATTTTGATATTTTTTTAGTCTTTCACCATAAACTCTAGCGCTGAGTGAGCATGTGTATTTCATTTCTTGGTAGTTTGCTCCATGGAGCTTGAGTTTGGGAAGTTTTTCGCTACATCCAGGTCCTTGACTGAATTGGGTCCAGTTTTGCAAGTAAATTACGGAGAACAAGCCGTGCGCACTTTACATAGCATTCATATACCAAAGGTCAAGAGCGGAGAGCGTATTGCCATGCATATTAAGGTATGGATGTGGGTAGTGGAATAACCAGATATGGTGGATATGTCTCCCATCTTGCTAGTTTAACCATTCAAGTACCCTTCATGGTTTCGCGCACCTCGGATTTGTTGTGCGCTATTTGAAACTGGTTACCCACCCCACCCACTCATACATCACACCCACGCGCCCGTTTCCACTTTCCACCTAATCCCGCAGAAAGCGCAGCCATACTTCCTGATTGGTACAGTTTGACTTCGAATACAACGCAGCAATTCTTTTCTTTAGTTTTTTTTGGTCATTTCCTCAGACTTTTTGTAATATTGTTCCTAACATGACTTGTGTTTCACCTTATGTGATAATGTTGAAACAACATATCTCGCAACAGGGACTTTTAGCTAAATACACATATTTACAAATGTTTATTCACATTTAGTGTGTTCGCAACGTATGCCACAAATTTTATTAACGGACATTCTTATACATTCTTATGTTTTCTTATTGCTTGATGCTTGTATTCCTTGGTGAATGTTGAAAGTGAGTTCGCAAAGGACTATACATATTAGAGTTTTCATCACAATGTAGTTATTCCCATAAAGTGCGCTTGCAGATCGACTGAAGACCGAAACTATCTTCAAAAACCACACCATTCTCTCACAACGTTATCCTGTCGTACAGAACTTCTTATCTCGTTATTTTATCGGGTTCACATATTTTTTGCCAGCAACGTATTGTTTACTGGAGCATAAAGAAATGCAGCAAAAAACACCGTGCTTCAGCCGATGCAAGTCGTGAATTTCATATGTCAGGCCGCTGATCGAACGGTTTTGATTAGGAAATAGCGTGATTCAAATGCGTTACGATAACATTACTGCAACACACATTTTTTTTACGCTTTGGGCTGATGCTCGTTTGGAGACTTTGAAGCGAATTCCAGTCAGCATAATCAAGCACCAAAGTACGTGGAAAATGAGGGACATGAATTAATTTCTTCCACTATATGGTAAGCTGGATGTAAATTTCTGAAATGTACACAGACCACAAATCAAGGGACTATGAACATAAATGGGAAACCCCAGTGGCGTTCATTGCTCGCACTTTTCTCCCTTGAAAACCACTGGCCAGCGCTGAGTGCAATTTGTTTTCAGTGATTCATGGACTGTTTCTGACGTGTTCGGAAAGGACAGCTCGGTTAATCCGAGATCGATTTCCAAACAATTGAGTATACTGTGTTCTGCGGAGGAGAATCTTCGTATATGATTTGACCTTTCGCATGATTCACGTGTCAAACTATAAAAAGTACTATTTTGACACTGTAGTCGACAAAATATCTTTAGCATCTCTCTCCCTACCTGTCTAACTCATCTCTCTATCTCTATGTCTATCTTCCTCTCCCTCATTCTCTTTTTCTTTTCTATCTATATATCACTCTCTCGCTAACTTTCGAGTCCTTGAGCATCGACCTCTGTTAATCCTTAGTCCCTCCCTCCTACCACCTCCTACCAACCATACACTATGAACCTGCGCGAAGCTCTGGTGGCCATTTGTTTGTAGCATATCCTCATCGATTATCTTATTACATTAACCGAACCCTTCTGATTCATCGTAAGCACTTGTTACCCTCGTTGCTTCAACAGGAAATATTTTATGCACAAGTGTCTGCCTAACAAACTGTCCTGTAGTTCTCGCCTCACACGAGGTTCATCGTAGCTTGTCGTGACAAAGATTTATACATGGAGTTTCTCAAGAAATACATCAAAGGCAAGTAATCAAAACTCCCCAGTCAAAACTCCGTCGATGAATGTTCAAAAGAGATTCGCAAAAAAAATAGACATATATTGTTTAACAAGTCTACAGTCTTATGACCGCTAAAAGCACGTCCGTAATGCTTTTGAAATAGTCCAGTCACAAAATAGGGTAATATTCTGGCACTGTTCCTCTATAGGGACGTATTGAACTGACGAAACATGGGTGTGTGAGAAAGCAGTCGTCCTTGAATGTATCCGTACCCGGTCACTATGTCACCGTAACGCCGCCTGACGACTAGGTCAATGACATACCATCCACATCCCTACGCGTGCAGGTTCTCGGGATCAAGACGTTGGGTTCTTTCAGAGGTCTCATGATTGCAACATCGCCTCCTTGTTTTCTTTGGTGTAAAGTTGGCCTTCATGCCCTTAAGTTTGACGTCATGCCCCTAAGTTGACTACGTCTGGTGAACATATAATGCCTATATATTAAATGAGTTAGTAGTCTGCTGGTCATGCTCTATGAGCTTTTATCCCAACCAGGCTCTAAATTAAACAAATCCCTCAATGACACAGTTCCCTGAAAGGACTTTGTTCTTTTCGATTTTTGTTCTAGTGGATTCTTCACCGTCTTTCGTGTTCTTTAGCTATTTGAGCTAGTCGTCATCATGAGTTCACGTATAGATCATTATCTCGAAAACCAGTTCAAAGTAGCCTTCTCTGGTCTGCTGCCAAAGAAATTTACAAAGACCAATTGCCATGAAAATGGGTAGGCTACTTGAAAGTTCAAGTGAATAGTGACTACTATGTAAAGACGCCACTTTGGAAACCGTCTAGATTATTCGCACTTTTTTGGGACAAAAATTGTGGTACCGAAAATAACAAGTTCTCCATAGTCATCTACTACGACAAATCAGTTTGAATTCGAAGTTGAAATTATTTCCACCTTGTCAGTTTCTCTTTGTACGTAAAGGTTTACAGCCTCAAAATCTGACCATAGCAACAAAAGCCTTTAACCATTTATAACATCCAGTGTGTTCTCTTTTGTGGACGTTGCTGTCCTTTCTTTTATTGAATTCCCGAAAGTGGTGCTTATTCCCTAGTGAGCGTCTTCCTCGGGGATCGACTGTCTATCCAGGCTTGACAACTAGTGTCTGACCCTGCCATCCTTGCAATTTCTGTCTGCGCGGTCTATTCCCCCCATGGTATTCGTCTCCTTGACCAATCCTTTCCTTTCTCTCGTTCTCTGGATCTTATTCTCAAAATCTCTTTTTGTATTTCTCACCATATCACTTTTTTATCATCAATATCACAAAAGCTCTCGAAACTTGGCGACAAATGAGCGATACAATTTCCGGAAGATTTCCACCGATTCATGACGCAGGCATTTTTGCAACTCTATCTCGCTCTCTCTTTTCATAACGTTCTTGCGCTAGGAAACAAACTAAACCCTCCTAGAGATATGTTACCAGGCCTTTTCAAAAATAGATAATTTTTACTAATACTCAGGGCAATATCCCTCAATTTCAGAATTCCCTTTCACCACCGAACCCAAGTGTTTATCTCGATCGCATCCAAGATTTTTTCCGCACTGCGCCTAATATGCGTATCAAGATCTGAGCACATCACATTCAAAGTGCCTACCGAACGCTCGATCGGCCATACCACAAAAAAAGTGTCTGGGATTTGAGACCGACCACGTGATGCTTCACTTTGATTACATGTGCTTCGTAGGTTGAGCTGCATTCGCTAAAAAAAACGAGAATGGTTCTTATACCCGCAGATCAAATTCTTTTTGTACCCCATCTTCCAACCCATGTTCAAATGCCTTATTTCGTGTCTTTGATTGGTTTGAGAGCTATTTTAATGGCATAAAAGATACATGCCCATTCTCGTGACTTCTTGCTCGTGTACCCTTCTAGATTATTGATTGACATTGCCATCTATTGATTGTTTTGTTGCAGACCGAGAGAGTACGAGAGGTTGATCACTGACGGCGATAAGATGGAGAGAGGCGGTGATTCGTCCGATCTTTCTTCCTCGGGCTGGGAGCGTTTGTCGGATGAGAGGCAGGTCAGTACGCCCCGCCCACCGCAACCTTGTGCCGCAAAGAAGCAGATTCTAATTACTGTACGTGTCCGGGCAAAAGGCTTGCCATCACCGCGCCCGGATCAATCATCACATATATTAATTCAATTCCGAGTATATAAGCATCCGGGCATTTGCTTATCAGTAAAGTCCAATCTCCGCCCATTAGCTGTCCAACCCCCTCGGCTGAGACCTCCCACTCTTGAGGTCCATTTAACTCGTCCTCACAGACCCTCACTCATTCATTCAAATGAGGCGTTCTCAAAAGAAACCTCGTCTTCTAATTGCCTATGCTAATTATCTCTACTAAATAACACTGTTTTCATTGTTTTGTCTTCATGTACCTCGTATTTTCTCCTTAGGGAGCACTGCTTTCAGAAACATACTATTATCTTCCTCATAGTAGTTTCTCCCTTTAGCGTTGTTTCATAAAATCTTTTGATATAGCAAAGCTTTAAACAAGAAGTATTTCCGGGGCACCTAGCCTTAACTACTACGAATCATGCTATATTTCTTTATCTTGGCGGAATTTTCTAAAAGTGGTCTGATCTGATAAAATTCCGCATAAATAAGGGCTGGTTGTGTTTTTTTCGTTCACTCTGCGCCGAGTCTTATGGTCGGGTGTTTCCTCATTGCCTTCACATTCTATGGTCATTTGTCTTGTGTGCGATGCTTGTTTTGATCTTCTATTTCGAACATTCTCGATCAACCGTTCCTTTTAAGTGTAGAGTTGCTCACTTTCGGTTAACAACAAAATATCCTTTACTTTGTATGTTGTACATTTCATAAGTGTCACATTTTGTAGTCGAACGCAAGTATGACTTCAAACTCGGGAGCACTCTGGTGGAAGGACCAGGAAGACATTGTAATCTCTGGAGTTTCGGGACGTTTCCCTAGGTTGGTTTTTTTTTAATTCCCGTCAATTTTACTTTACTAGTAGGCAAATTCACTTTTCTGGCTGCTTGGGTAATGTGTCTGTTTTATTTACTTTCTTACGTAACTGAGCTTGTCTTCAGAGCCGAAAATGTGCAAGAGTTCGGTGACCTGCTTATGGCTGGAGAAGACCTCGTCACTGAGGACGACCTTCGTTGGCCCCCTGGTAGGTATAATGCAAATTGTCTTATTAGAAACTAAATTTACAACTTTTTTTGTAAAAAAAGCTACTCGTATCTCTTTGAAAAATCTCTCGTTTTGAAATGGTGTACTTTTTCCTAGCGCAAACATGTTTTCAAAAATTGAGCCAAGTTTTTTGGGCAGTATCGTAGTGGTCTTTCATTATAATGTACAGTGCTAAACTACAGCGTCACGCAAAAGATGAAAACACAAAAAGTCAAGCACCATTCCCTCCTTATCTCAAAATTATCACCTCATTCTTGATCTGACACCTGTATGGCTGATAAAAATTAGTAACTGATTATGGAATGAATCTCACGCCATAGTGATAAGCTGGATAGAAGAAAAAACACTACTAAATAAAGAGGTGCCACTGTTGACTTTGTAAAAACAAGTGGACCTATTATTTCGAAATGCAACATACAAAGGGACAGTAGTACAAAGGGACTGATACTAAAATATGTTGCAAATGCAAAATGTGAATAAGTTCAGGCTTCTACGAGCTGCCCAAGCGTCATGGTAAGCTGAAGGACTTGAAGAAATTCGACGCCCAATTCTTCGGTGTCACTCCCAAGCAGGTAAACGGGTGGTTTGCATGATTTACTTGAAGCTCTAAAGTTACATCTACATTTTAATTGTTGATGAGTAGATTTGAAGGCAAACTAGGTTTGGTTAGACCATATACTTGTATCGATCATTTTCAGGCCAAAACCATGGACCCACAGATCCGCATTCTGCTTGAGGTCGTCTGGGAAGCAATGGTTGATGCTGGTCAGTCCTTATTTGCATACTTTCTCCTTGTCAATTCTGAACACTCCATACTCATTTTACTCACTATTTTGGCCATTTTGGTCCATAAGTTTCAAACTCATTCTATCATTCTATCTGGTGCAACAATATAGTGCAAGAAACCGGCCATGCAATTCCAATGTGATAGTCTGACTGCTAAGAAGTGACCATGCTTACTCTCGCCTTTCTCGCTCCTATCCTCCTAAGTTAATGAGGGAGACAGATAGTGTCGGATAATTCCATGCCCTTACTCGCATCTATGAGAATGCAAAATTACAAAGACCAAACTAATATTTGAAGAAAAACATCGGGTACGCTTTGAAGCTTTGAACTGTACAGTTGAGCAATATTTTAATATTAACAACATTTCATATAAAAACCATCCTTAATTAAATCTCATGAATTACATCATATCTCATCTCGCATATCTATTTTTATTCCGAACAACATTCCTTTCATTTGATTATTGCTTTCTGAACTGTGCGTGGGTACATCCTCGCTGTAAAGTGTGATGTTTATTTCCGACATCTTTGTATTGTGGCGGCACAGTGTAACATAGGGAAATAATTAAATTAAATTTCCTCGTCTGGATTTACAGACTTATATGCTCAAAACAGAGTTTAGATGATAAGTAGTGATTTTCTATGCCCCAATAGTTTCCTTGTTGTTACCTTTATCCAATCAATCAATGCGGAGGGTGGTAATCCGAGCTGTTTCTGGTGCTGTGGTACGCAGCGGTTCGCGCGCTTGCCCGAGTCCTTGAACCCAACCCAATTCCCCTTTTGCTATAATGTCCACCCGACAGCGGCGCACCATGCACCTTGGGCAATCTTATCCACACACCTTTTGCCATTATTCCCAAGCCGATCCCACCCGGAAAGTGCAATTCCCAAATTTGACATACTTATCATCCAGTGGAAGCAGACATTGACCTCGATCAGCTTGCTTCTAAATAGGACACAGAATGGGCAGAGAAAAAGCTGAGAATATACTTACATGGTTAGATTAGCAATTAAAGGATGCTAGGATTTCGAAATGGGCATGAGCAATCCGTGGCAAATGCCAGTCTGTCATTGTCGTCTCATAATGATCGGAAAACTCTGTTCACCCACGAGTGTCCTATTGTGCGCTCCGAGCAGACATTTAATAATAGCTGCGCGCATAGGTCGTCTTAAAATTGCCTACTTGAAACCGCGGCACACCGCGTTGTATGGAGTATTTTCCGAATGATTACCGTGATGACGATGCCACGTTTGCCTCTTTGATTTTGTATAGTTCAATACGAGTTTTCACACATAGGGACGCCCTCGCGAGTGTTAAAACACGTGATTTTACATGTACGGGGGAGTGTTTTCGTGCGAGATTTTGTCTTTTCCTAGCTGTGAATGGAAGTTATGAGTCACATTTAGTTAACATAAACAGGGGGAGCTCGTCAATAATAGTTTCATTGTCAAAGCGCGGAATCTCTCGCAGGATCATCAATCCGTGACGTAGATTGTGGGGTGCCTTTTCCGAAGAAAAATTCCTATCAGCAGATACTAGGGGAACATAGACCAGTTGGCCGATAACAAATCGCTCATGCTTATTAGTATGGATATCATTTAACCTGCATACGTGCAAATAACTGGTTATGCAAACTAACTCACACCAACTTAAATTATCGGTCCAAGAATCTGTATTTTTGCCTCTGAGTCCACAATATTCTAAGGGCATTGTTTCTTATCAGGGAGATCAATCTGAGATATCGATTTTCCCAAAACTCTTATGTCCCCATATGTGGAAAACTGACCAGAATACGATTGAGGAAGGCTTGGAAGTATCCCTTTAGAGACACTTGAGACAATCCATGTCTTCCTTTACCGCATACTAAATAGGCATTCGTCCTTGAACTCCTTGGTTCATTGGCAGGATAACTGCCTGCCAAGTATAGCAAAAGAAAGTACACATGATCATACACAGTTCAAAGTTTCCCTTTCGAGGAATTTGCTCCGGAATGTTCTTTCAAATTAACATATATATATCCATGAAAACCAAATTGAAGGATGATAATCTAACCTGTTTGTAGATTAAAAAGAAATGCAATTATTACAGGAGTCAATCCAACTGAGATGCGCGGATCTCGCACCGGAGTGTTTGTGGGATGCTCCGCTTCAGAAACTGGTGGGGCCCTGACCCAGGACCCAGAAACTGTGACTGGATACACCCTGACCGGATGTGTGCAATCCATGTTCTCGAACAGAATTTCGTTCGCATTCGACTTGCGAGGACCCTCGTTCTCTGTCGATACTGCTTGCTCTTCTTCTCTGCTCGCGCTGCAGACGGCCGTTGATGCTATCAGAACGGTCAGTTCCTTATTTTTGTTGATTCAAACCTTGCGAACATTCCAACATAATGAAAGGATTCAGACAAGTCAATTTTCTTTGAGCTGAACATATTACATTACTTTGCTTGCAGGGTCAATGCGACGCTGCCATTGTTGCCGGAGCGCATCTGACTCTTACACCAACCGCAGCCCTGCAGTTCTTGCGCCTTGGAATGCTTTCAGACAAGGGATCGTGCAGATCCTTCGATGAATCTGGTGCGTGTTAATGGATTCTGTAGTTCTATTATTTCGTTTTTTAATACAAAGTTAGTTAATAATGAACAATGTCTTGTCATGATATCAATTATATAATTATATAATTGTTCATATAGGTGACGGATACTGCCGTACCGAGGGAATTGCTGCAATCTTCCTGCAGCGCCGCTCGAACGCTGAGCGTCTTTACGCCACGGTTGTTCACGCCAAGTCGAACACCGACGGATACAAGGAACAGGGAATCACTTTCCCATCTGGAGAGCGTCAGTCGCAGCTTCTCGAAGAAGTATACAGAGAGGCCGGAGTTGATCCCAACTCGGTCTACTATGTGGAGGCTCACGGAACCGGTACCAAGGTCGGAGACCCTCAGGAAGCCAATGCCATCACCCACGTCTTCTGTTCCAACCGCGAACTTGAACAGCCTCTTTTGATTGGCTCGGTCAAGTCCAACATGGGACACGCGGAACCCGCCTCGGGTATCTGCTCTGTTGCCAAGATGATTCTGGCCATGGAGAGGCAGATGATTCCTCCCAACCTTCACTTCAAATCACCCAATGAGTACATCCCGGGACTCTCCGATGGACGTCTAAAGGTGGTCGATAAGCCAACCCCGATCAATGGAGGTTCGGTCATTGGAATCAACTCTTTCGGATTCGGAGGTACTTTTAACAAATATTGTTTTATTTTTATTTTTTTGTTATATAACATTTTGAAGAACAATCCCGACCTAGCCATAGGTTTTGAATTGATGCATCATGCAAAAAAGGAGCACGCTCTAAAGCATAAAGGATTTACTTATTTGTTTATTTAAAACAACTGTAAAGACAATGTTATTGTCTGTCTCCCGATATTGGTTAGAAATGGATGTTAATTCCTTTCAGGTTCGAACACTCACGTCATCTTGAAGGTTGCCGATCATGAGGCCAAGCCCTTGAAGCCAGCTGACTTCCCGAGAGTCATCCTGTACTCCGGCCGTACCCAGGAGACTCTGCAGGGCTTCTTCGAGAAAGTCGAGGAGCGTGTGGACGATGTCTGGTTCCAGCAGCTTCTCGCCAATCAGGCAAACCTTCCACCAAAGGACACTCCATTCAGAGGATACATGCTCATTAACAGAAAGGGAGAACAGGCTCCACTCAAGGAGATCCAGAAGGTTAGTATTATGATTTCCTTAGCATTTCTCTTGATCAAACCAGTCTCCCGTTACTTCAAGGTTACAAGCGAGCCTCCCATTCATCTGAAATAAAACGTTTTGAAATTATAGGTGCCGATCACTGAACCGCGTCCCATCTACTTCATCTATTCCGGAATGGGATCACAGTGGCCCGGCATGGGTCAGGAACTCATGGCCATCCCAGTATTCAACGATTCCCTGATTGAGTCGAGCAAGTGTCTGGAAGAGTATGGAGTCGATGTTTACAAGATGCTCCAGAGCTCTGATCCCAAGCAGTATGAGGTGGGCATTTAAATGTGTTTGTTCCTTTTTAGCCTAGAATTATACACCTAGCAAACGTAGCATATTTAAATTATGCGCCTAACAAACATAGCATATTTAAATTATGCCCCGAACACACATAGCATAATAAAATTTTTGGAGCCAAAAACTGGTTTATCATGGTTTTATCAAATATTGTAACTCATTTTCAGAACAACACCCTCAACTGCATGTTGGCCATCACTGCCATCCAGATTGCTCTCACCGACACGATGTTCCATCTTGGAGTTCGCCCTGATGGTATTATCGGCCACTCGACTGGTGAGATGGGCTGTGGATACGCTGATGGAGCCATTACCCGTGAGGAGACCATGAAGCTGGCCTACCACCGTGGAACCAGCATCATGAACTCCAAGCTCGATGTCCGTGGTGGTATGGCCGCCGTCGGTCTGTCGTGGGCAGAGGCCACTGAGCAATGCCCTGAGGGTGTTGTGCCTGCCTGCCACAATGGTGCCGATTCCGTCACTATCTCTGGAGAAGCCGAGGCTCTTGACAAGTTCTGCAAGGAGCTTGTTGCCAAGGAAATCTTCTGCAAGTCTGTCGACTCGTCTGGAATTCCCTTCCACTCGCCCGCCATGGAGAAGGTCCGCGAGCCCATGCTCAAGGCTATGCGCACTGCCGTTGCCGAACCGAGACCTCGTTCCCCCAGGTGGATTTCCACCTCGATCCCAGAAGACCAGTGGGACAGCGACCTTGCCGCCACATCGTGAGTTGTCATTTTTCATAGAAATGATGCATAGAACTATTAGTATTCATCGTTTATACTAGGGTCATACGAAAAACAACAGGAACGCATATCGCTGTTATTTTATTTATATCAATCTGTTTCAGATCTGCTGACTACCACGTCAACAACGCGTGCAGCCCTGTGCTCTTCTACGAGGCTCTGCAGAAAATCCCGGCCAATGCCATGACCATCGAGCTGGCTCCTAGCTCACTCATGCAGTCCATTCTGAGAAGAAACCTCCAGAAGACCGTTTCTAACGTCGGTATGATGAAGAAGAATGCCAGTGATGAGCTCGAGAGCTTCCTGTCTGCCATTGGAAAGGTCGACCAGACTGGAATCTCCATCCATCCCGAGAACCTCTACCCCAAGGCTGAGGGACCAGTGCCCAAGGGAACTCCCATGATTGGTCCCATGTGGAAATGGGATCACTCGCAAGACTGGCCTGTGATCGACGGAAAGCACATGGCTTCTGGAGGAGGAGGTGGTGTCGCCGCTTCTGCCACCTACACTATCGATCCATTCGCAGCAGACTCAAAGGAGGCCTACCTTCTTGACCACTGCATTGATGGACGTGTGCTCTACCCATTCACTGGTCACATGGTGCTTGCCTGGAAGACACTCTGCAAGCTGAAGGGAGTCGATTTCCAGAAGACCCCTGTGGTCCTAGAGAACATCAATGTCTACTCGGCTACCATTTTGACCAAGCCCAGTAAGTGTTTTTCTTCATAATTAATTTTTCAATGTATTTCTATTTCTATCAACATTCAGCTTTTCCAAAATACCATACTTGACTTATCCAGCTCACAATATTTTGATCAGGTTAATTTGTTTCCTATTTTAGTCAAGCTTGATGTCGTCATCACTCCTGGAAACGGAAACTTCGAGATCATCTACGAGGAGCAGGTGGCAGCCTCCGGACGTATTTACATTCCTGAGGACAACCAGCTGCCTTACTACCAGAACCTGGAGGACATCAGAACTTCGGCCATCGCCGACAGAATTGAGCTGAGCACCGAAGATGCCTACAAAGAGTTCCTTCTGAGAGGTATGTGACTGTTTCTCATTTGTAATTCAGCTCGTGAATAGATGAGGCTTACTTCTATTGAATGCCGTTTCACTCAACACTGAAACTTCAACATTCTGAAATTATGTACCTAATTACTTTTCAGTAAAACATTCTCAATAATATTACCACAATAGGTTCATACATAAAATACGTTCTTTAGGCTATGAATACGGACAGGCCTTCCGTGGAGTGTACAGCACTTGCAATTCCGGAGAGCGTGGTACTCTGTACTGGACTGGAAACTGGGTGACCTTCTTGGACTCCCTCCTGCAGACTGCTCTTCTGGCTGAGCGTGCTGACACACTGAGACTGCCGACTCGTGTCAGATACCTCCGTGTCGACCCTGTCAAGCACCTCGAGCACGTGATCGAACAGGACGGAATCCAGGTGGTTGAGCTCCGCAACGACCACTCGACCAACGGATGTGTTGCCGGTGGAGTGGAATGCTGTGAACTGACCGCTCATACCGTTGCCCGCAGAATGCAGACATCTGGACAGCTCTACCACGAGAAGATCTTCTTTGTCAAGCACTTCGACGACAACGCCTTCGAATACTTCCCCACGGACAAGAACACCCTCACCGACTACGGAAATGTGCTGAAGACGGTGATCGCTCGCGGGTTCAAGAACTGGAATGACCTCGGAATCATGGGAGACTTCAAGCACGGTGCTGACCTCAAGGTGGTACTCCAAAACCTTTCGGTGAGCTTTTTGATTTTATATGACATTCAATTTTTCCTGGCTACTTTTACCTGTGGTCACGCCATTTGCATGACTTCAGTAAAATATGTTATGACCATTATTTTTCTGCTGCTGAAAAATAAACCATGAATTTCAGACTTACACCAAGGCTGAGGTTTCTGAGGATGTGCTGACACGCTTCTTGCACGATGACCGCAGTCCAGTGCTTCAAGCTTTCGACGAGGTATTCAAGACCAAGTTCGTCAAGGGAGACTCTGTTTCCGAGTTCCAGGAATCAGTCCGTGCAAAGATGGAGGTTTGTGTTTTTTCTTGACAACACGTTTTTCTTAGGGAACGCTGCGAGAAAAAAAAATCATCAACGAGATATAATATCAATATATTTCCAGAACCTCCGACCTGTGTTCGAAACTGACCGTTTCTGGAATGCCGCTCTGGTGCACGACCGTATTCTGAAGACAGTCCAAGACATTTGCATTGAGAACTCTGCCGGACATCACACCAAGTTTGTTGGAGTTGAGCTCATATCGACCGAGCAGCTGAAACAATGTGTGGACGCCGTCTCCTCCCATCCTCTGCTTGAGCTCGACTGGGCCATCATCGGAAGCGACGTTGACCAATTCGATGAGAACTCTCTGGAGCAGATTGGAGCCAAGAAGGTGAAGGGCAACCTCGATGATCCCGAGTTCAAGGGAAGCAACGAAATCAAGAACTACGACTACGCTCTCCTCGACCGTGTGCTTAGCCGGTGAGTATGTTATGGCGCATTAGTCCTTACGAAAAGAAGTTGTCTCGCTAAAGCCGGAGAATAAACCTGATACACAAATGACGCAATTTTTTGCAAATTATCTGCACTCTGCACAGTATTACTCTATTAATCTCAGGAAAAGACAGTTGGATAAGCCCCACTTGGTTAAGACTAAAATAATAATTTCATTTTCAGCAAGGCCAACCCTGGAGCCTTCCTGAAGAACGTGAAGATGCTTCTCCGTGACGACGGAATGATCATTGTTGTGGAGGCGACCCGCGATCACGAGATCGCCGTGGCCGTGAACAGTCTGCTCGGAAAGGAGATCCATGTGGCCTCCGACCGCAAGTTCGGAGCTTACTTCACCCATGAAACTCTCGTTTCCCTGTTCAAGGAGACCGGCTTCCGTGTATGCAATTACCAGACCGACCCTTGCATGATGTCCACCACCTACATCATTCGCAAAATTCCAGAGCTGGCTCGCGACCCTATCTACATTGATGTTGATGATGTCAAGGAGTTCAACTGGATCGATCCTCTGCAGAAGTCCATTGAGGAGCGCCTGAATGCACCGGAGAACAAGACCATCTGGCTAACGAACACTAAAATTCGCAACAACGGAGTCGTTGGAATGGCCCTCTGCTTCGTTGAGGAGAATCTGAAGTCCAACCGTTTCCGTACTCTGGTCGACATGTCTGTCCAGAAGAAGAGACGTGAGGGACCTCCCGAGCTCACCCTCGAGAAGGAGGAGGTTAAGGAGATCATTGAACTGGACCTGCACGCCAACAACTACCGCGACGGAACTTTCGGATCCATGCGTCACATTGTCGTCAGGGACGAGGACGCCCATATGCAGAAGGAATGCGAACACGCTTTCATCAACACCTTGGTCAGAGGAGACGTCTCGTCCCTTACATGGTTCGAGTCACCCAACCAGTTCTATGAGGAGGCTGCTGGTGCGAACGGTCTTGAACTGTGCCACGTGTACTACTCTGCCATCAACTTCCGTGATATCATGCTCGCCTATGGACGTCTGCCTCCTGATGCTATTCCCGGTCAGTTCGCCGATCGTGAATGCCTGCTCGGCATGGAATTCGCCGGAAGACTGAAGAGTGGAAAGAGAGTGATGGGTATCTTGCCCGCACAGGCTCTGGCCACCTCAGTCCTCGTCGATATGGAGTACGCCTGGGAGGTTCCCGAGAAATGGTCACTGGCCGATGCCGCAACTGTTCCAGTCGTCTACACCACTGCCTACTACGCTCTGGTGCTGCGTGGTCGTATCCGTAGTGGCGAGAAGGTTCTCATCCACGGAGGATCCGGTGGAGTCGGTCAGGCCGCCATCGCCATCGCTCTCAGCCGCGGTTGCGAGGTCTTCACCACCGTCGGAACCAAGGAAAAGAAGGAATTCCTGATGAGGAAATTCCCTCAGCTCAAGGACAGGAACTTCGCCAACTCGCGCTCTGCTGACTTCGAGCTCCACATTCGCCATCAGACCAGGGTGATTTTTATACTTGTTTCTATGACGTTTGCATTTATTGTCGTTTTACACGATTTCAGATTATATACGTTGTCGTTTTACACGATTTCAGATTTCATACGTTGTTTGAGCATAGAAATTCAACAATATCCATTATAGGGACGTGGAGTCGACGTCGTACTCAACTCGCTGGCTCTTGAGATGCTCCAGGCCTCCGTTCGTTGTCTGGCTCAGCACGGTCGCTTCCTTGAGATCGGAAAGGTTGACCTGTCGCAGAACTCTGCCCTCGGAATGGCTGTCTTCCTCAAGAACGTTACTTTCCATGGAATTCTTCTTGATGGTGTCATGGACCAGAGCGTTGGAAACAAGTGAGTTGTTGCAAGCTTTGCTAGGTACGAAAATATCATAGTGGGAAGTGGGAAGTAAACTGACCAGTTTTTGTCCAGTGACCACGTGACCAGTTGCGCTCAGCTTCGTGGGGAAATCGGCTGTTTGCTTGAACTATTGTCATTGTTTTCAGGGAAGACTGGATGGAGATCTCTCGCCTGTTCAGTGAAGGTGTGAGTAGTGGAGTAGTCCAACCTCTCCACACGTCCATCTTCTCGGGTGATAAGGCTGAGGAGGCCTTCCGCTTCATGTCTGCTGGAAAGCACATCGGAAAGGTTCTCATCGAGATTCGTCCTGAAGAGAAGACTAAGATCTGTGCACCAACACCGATCAAGGTAAATGCCATCTGCCGCACCCTGTGCAATCCCAACCACACATACATCATCACCGGAGGACTTGGTGGTTTCGGACTTGAGCTCGCTCAATGGCTGATCAACCGCGGAGCTCGCAAGCTCGTCCTTACTTCTCGATCAGGAATCAAGTCCGGATACCAGGCTCGTTGTGTTCACTTCTGGAGAAGAATCGGCATCTCTGTCCAGATCTCAACATTGAACATTGCAAAGGCATCTGACGCCGAAGAGCTTCTTCGCGAGGCTTCCGCCCTGGGCCCAGTCGGAGGATTGTTCCATCTTGCCATGGTCCTTCGTGATTGCCTCTTCGAGAACCAGAACGTGCAGAACTTCAAGGACGCCGCCGAGTCGAAGTACTACGGTACCATCAACCTCGACAATGCCACTCGCAAACTCTGTGATGAGAGGATGAGGTGGTTCGTCGTCTTCTCCTCAATTACTTCCGGAAGAGGAAACGCCGGACAAACCAACTATGGGTGGTCCAACTCTACCATGGAACGAATGATCGAGCACAGGTACGTATTACTCGTTGAGAAAAAAAAAATGATTTTTTTTATTTGCAATTAGCTGAAGTGTGATTTAGTGCACTTACTAGCCGTTAATGAATCAATCATGCAATCAAACATTTGTTACTCACGAAAAGTTCAAAGAACAAAATGTCTGTCACCTCTGCAAAAAAAGGAGAAAAAAGGTGTAGTAATAAGCGCTAACCGAAATAAGTAAGTTGATAAGTGCATATCAAGGAAATGTTTACAATGTTTAATGTTTACAATGTTTAGACGTGAGGACGGCCTTCCTGGAATCGCCATCCAATGGGGAGCCATTGGTGACGTCGGAGTCATTCTTGAGAACATGGGAGACAACAACACCGTTGTCGGAGGAACTCTGCCACAGCGAATGCCATCTTGCCTTCAGGCCCTCGACATGTTCCTGTCTTGGAATCACCCAATCGTCTCATCGTACATCAAGGCTGACTTGGGAGCGAAGAAGGTTTGTTTCAGAGTTTGAATATTTCTTCTTATTAGAATAATTTAATAATGATAAAAAGTTAACAACAAAATACGTTCTCAACGCAAAATGCACACAACAGCTGGTTTTGTTATGAAACACACCTGGAAAATAATTGACAAATGTATAAATTTTAGGCTGGAAGCGGCGGAAACCTTCTGCAGACAATTGCCCACATCCTCGGAGTGAACGATGTCTCGCAGCTCAACCCTGACGCCAACCTCGGAGACCTTGGACTCGACTCTCTCATGGGTGTCGAGATCAAGCAGGCACTTGAGAGAGACTATGACATCGTGCTCTCCATGAAGGACATCAGAACGCTCACCTTGAACAAGCTGCAGCAGCTGGCCGAGAACGGAGGAGCTGGATCGACAAGTCTTCAGTCCAATGAGATGGACATGAAGAAGGAGGGCGAGAAGGATGCCGAGAAGAACACCGTCGAACAACTGGAGAAGCAGATGAACCAACTGTTCAAGATGCGCGTCGACGTCAACGATCTTGACCCACAGGACGTGATTGTCAAGTGTAACAAAGTGGAAACCGGCCCAATCACATTCTTCGTCCACTCGATCGAGGGCATTGCCACTCCCCTGAAGAAGGTGATGAACAAGTGTGAGTTCCCCGTCTACTGCTTCCAAGCAACCCGGGACGTCCCTCAAGACTCCATCGAGTCTGTTGCCAAGAGGTACATCAAGGAGATGAAGAAGATCCAACCAGAGGGACCATACAGGTTTGTTTTCATAATTATATTGGCGCTGACACGTGTACGAATTTCACGTCGTTCTTCTTGCTAAGGCATTGAAATTTCAAACGCCAATTTATTGAGTATTTTGTTTAAGGCTGATCGGATACTCGTACGGAGCATGCATCGGTTTCGAGATGGCCACAACACTGCAAAAGACCGACGGAGCTAACGCCGTTGAGAGGCTCATCCTCCTTGACGGATCCCACCTCTACATGCAGACATACAGAAACGTAAGCGCAATGCCTTTGTTTTATCAAGCGTTTCTTTATTACGATTGTTTTAGCGTAGATTATCGATTCGAGTCAAACAACATACTCTCATACATAGGCCACCATTTTCAGGTCTACCGAATGGCCTTCGGAGTCACCGGTGACACCCTTGTCAACAACCCACTCTTCGAGTCTGAGATCATGTGCGCCATGACACTTCGATTTGCCAACGTTGACTACAAGAAGTTCCGTGTCGATCTCATGCAACAACCTGGATTCAGAGCCAGAGTACAGATGGTTCGTTCGTCTAAATCATATCAGTATTTGTCTTCTTAGTGTTCATGTTAAGACAATTGAATACGGGCATGTTAATCCAGTTGTTTGATCTCATTAAGTAATTGTCCATTTCAGGTGGTTGACAGCGTCATGCCTACAGGACTCTTCAAGTCGGCCGATACCGTTGCGTTCGCCTGCCAGGCAATGCACAGCAAGTTCTTGATGGCTGACAAGTACAAACCTCAGACCAAGTTCAACGGACACATCACGTTGATCCGAGCGGAGCAAGGAGCCGCCCGTGAGGAGGACGTCGGCCGCGACTACGGAGTCGGACAAGTCGCCGAAGAATGCAAGGTCTTCGTCGTCGAGGGAGACCACGACAGTTTCGTGCAGGGTAAGACCTCGGCAAAGACGGTTGGCATCATCAACGATTTGATCAAGGAGAGCTACCAACAATAGGAGTTCTTTCCCTAGTCTCTTTCTCCTTTAGTAGGCAGCTGTGTCTGTTCTTCCTGTAACTAGCCATCTTGTTTGGGATGCCTAACCTCCCCGCCGTCCTTCCCTCAGCAGCGGCCTCACCTAGTCGAAGCCGTGTCTCGGCGCGGCCTGGCCCGCGCCTCGCCCCTAAGTGCCAGTTGGTCTGATCGCCCACTCAGAATACGTTATCTCTTAGTGTTTGAGCTATTCATCTCCAATGCCTTAATATGTCATGCAAGTGTTTTGGGCTTCTGTCGGTAATCAAGGAGTTGCAAACAGGGTTGTCTATCCAGCAAGGGCGCCGCTGACGCGGTGTTGTCACTCCATCTCAGACAGTATCCCTTTAATCTGCTGGTGATAGACTAATGATTACATAATGTAAATCTTTCGAAACACGTTCTATCCGACAGATCCCAATTAAAAGATTAATTCCGGGCCTTAAGTTTTGTTCCTCCCATTGCTATCTCTATCCACGATTGTCATCTTGCTGTGATTGCGCGTCTAAGTATTGCCTTATCTAAAGATTCAGTGATATTTGGGACTTTTTCCCACTACCCTTGACGGGAACGATTTAATGTGTTCAAACGGTGGTGAGACCTCAAGATGAACCCCAGATTTCATATTACGGTGTAGCTATCAGAACGTTCTATATTGAAGTCTCTCCACTCGCTCTAGTACCTTATGCTTATTAATCCTTAATAATATCAATTTGATTTTAGTTTCAAGCTATTTGTTTCGAATTTAGCCTCGCTTTCCGCCTTTCATATGCAAAATTATATATTTTCGGCTTCAAATTATTTAAGTTTTTTTTTCACATTTACTTGTCGTTTTTCGAACACATATCATTCTGGTTGATAGTGATCAAGAATATTGATATTTTACGTAAATTCATCGTCATGCATTTCGCTTTTTTCCTCGGCATTTTTTTATTTTTTAATTGAATGTTTGTACGTTGGAAGATGAGTTTATTTTTTTTTATATTGCAATTATTATTGAAATTATGAAAGATTTCGCTTGCTTTCTCTCAGAATGAAGTTCTAATTAAGCTATCACCTTTCCCTTGCCGTGTATGCGAACGACATTTGTTTTTCTCTGATTCTCTGATTGCTTGTCTTGAATTTTAGTGTGTTTCAAAATAAAAAATGTCGTGTTTTTCCGGGTCATTGCTTTTTGAGAGTTAAAACAATTGCAGTGTAATAACACAGAGAAATGCCCTCACACAAAGGTGCCAGCTTCTGAGAAATCATTATAGGACACAAAACAATATTTATCTTTCAAACGATAACTTACTGACTACACGGCACATAAATTAGAGAAATTCTTCAGAGGATATTTCGATACATTACAGTGACGGATTGACTAAAAGAAAATGCTCTATGTTACATTAAACATTAAATAAAACAATGGAAATATTTTGTGGATGAAAATAGTAGCAAGAAATACTTAACGGAGTTTATTTTTAAACACTTTGCAAGTTATGAACGCTAAGCTTACATTAGTAAGTAATTTGGACAGCATATTACCAGAGCATCGTTCGCTTTGTGGCAGATACAAACCAGAAAAGCGAAATCATCTAAATGCACAACCGTGATCGTAAAAATTAACAAGTCAAAGAGTAAAACTAATTAAAATATTTGCAGTGTAAAATATGTTGTTACTTAAGTAGCTTGTGTAGCTGATTTAAGTATCTCTGTGTAAAAGATGTTAGTGCTGCTCACATTTATCGCATGGTTTGCTTGTTTGCTTGTTTCATAATTTGGCTACATGGTCATTTTGCAGAATCAGAAATGTCATAGTTCTAAAGAACAGGAAGTTTGTCGTTAAACAAACATGAGTTCCGCGACTATATCCGTGGAACCAACTTGTTTCCAACAAGTTCAAACAAAATGTTAAATGAACCATTACTTCTACCTTTGCTATCCAATGTGAACGAAGTTTCATATTAGATATATACGTATAAATACGTATGTCTCGACAATTTCATCCAGAATAAATTAAAAACTATTTTCTTTGCGAAACAGTGTTTTCTCCGGATATGGGAGAAAAATTCAAATTTTTCTAATGGACCAAATCGTCACATCGAACGAAAAATTGATCCATGGATTATATAGGTGAGCAAATTACTCACAATATTAATGAAGTGGACGTTTATTTACCTGCTTTATTTTCAAGTTATTAATATTTTGTCGTAAATCACACGCATCGTCCCCCAGAAATAAGGGCCCGTTTGAATGCCCGCGCTCTGTTCCCTGAATTACCACGTCAGACTACGGTATACCACCAAATAGCGTGGCGAGGTCCGCACAGCTGATTGCTGTTTTGTGACAGCCCCTGCAACGCAATTTTCTTGGGTTTGAATCGTTTGAAGGTAAATTAACGCATCTTTTCATTTAGAATAAATATGAGTATTGCAGATTTATTTATAGACGACTCGTGACCATCCTTTTCGCTGCAATGTTTTACACAATTCATGCAAACACCAACAAGTGCATACATATATGACGACTTATTTATTTATTCTTTATTTTACAGTCGACTGGTCAATGTCGAATTGGAAAAGTTTTGTCCAGTCGGGACTAACTGTTGCAATAAAAAAGATCGATGCGGTTTTGGATATACAAGAGGTGTGTTATTTTCTGCGGCTGTCATTAAGCTATTTACTTATTTCGAGATTTGCATAATCATTTAATTTTTTGCTGAATAAGAAACCTTTTACTGCAGAAGGTAAGGAAAACGCGGATGTTTTTTCGTTGAGGTTTATGAGCGAATGAATAATTTGTTTGTTGACTTCTTAGTAACTGTCCAATTTTAGGAAGAAACAGAAGAAAGTGCTGCTGAGCTGCTCACGCCGGTACCATCAGCGCCACCTGAAAATATTGTACGTTTTATGCTTATGTTCTGAAGCTCAACATATCATAAAACGTATGAGTGGTGATAACAGTATCGAGTATAGTATATAGTGTCTCACGAATAAAAATTTAGCATTTTAGTACTTTGACAATCTTTAATGCAGTTTTTTCCCCGAAGATGCAGCGTTGCTTTTGAATGCCCTTAAGTGTTTCACATATATTACATTCTCTTTTATTTAACTTATTATGTTTATTTAGTCAATCTCCGATGCTGGAGGATTAGCTGCTTTGGAAACTCACAATTCGTGGGCAGAAAAAGAAACTGCTGAGGTTAGGTTGCGGAATTTTATAGTGCTTGGTGTATCTTGTTGATAGTGCCGCATACTTAGTGATAAGTGGAGGATGATAGATCCTCTTCAGGCTCCATATTTCATGGATGTGGAAATCTGAGGATCTACGTCGTGTATTTGCCACATAATTATTCGGCGTGCACCTTATTGAATTTTCACACTACAATGTGTGTTTTTGCTGCTTTGATTCATTGTTAAATTAACTTTTTTTTATTTAGGTTGTCCTTGCTGAACCGAACCCAATCCGAGACGATCATGGCCCCAGGCCCTCTTTATCATTCATGGAATGTGATGGGAGCGTATCACCAGATGAAGCTAATGTGGGTTGTTTTGCCAGACTGAAGCTTCTTCCTTAGAACTGGAAACACTGATCACTTTCTGCTTGCCTCATCTCAATTGCATGGATATTTCCACAACATATGGATCAACCTGTTCATTAACAAAAAATTTCAACATTTCCTTCGCATACGTAAAATGTTGTCGAGCATACGAATGTATAGAACAGTTTTGGATGAAAACTTGTCGCGTACACTTCGCACTTGCGCTTCCTTTGTTTTGCCATTTTTGTTCGTTTATTCCTAAACTTTGATTGATCGTTAAGATATTCTTTAGACGGATCGGAATAGCGACGAGTATCAGCATTCTCCGTCTCGGTCCGAAGAGGGAGTTTTTGAATCGAGCGATGAGCCAGCACAACTGGACAAACATGAACACATCGAGGGTGAACGGGAATGGAGTGCAGTCAGTCACTCTCTACTGGATCGAAGGGGATCACATGATGAAGTGGCTACGGTAGCCTCATCGGATATTGAAGTTGTGAAGAACCTGGAAGCATGGTGAGTAGGCAGAACATCATTTGTAGGCAAACCATAGGCAATTACTTCTTATGCATTATTACGTTAAGCAGTCAGGGTGAAAAGCAAAAAGGTCTTTTTTTTGTGGCATCTGAGTACGATTATATTTTAGGTCGGTCTGCTCATCAAATAATGTGCATAATATGGATGCATCGGTGCTTATGAGGGATGCGGTCCTCTCAAGCAATCAAAAGAGACTGGATGAGATTAAAAACGAACTGGAGAAAACGAAAGAAGAATGCCGACAACTTAGGCACTTACATCAGAATTCGAATACTGAGTGAGTTTCTTCAAAGATGCTATTGCAATGTGAGCTAATATTTATTATTTGCTTTTTGCCCGCGGCTGAGTTTAGAAACAATTAGTGTAGGTGCTAATAATTAGAATGTGCACTCATATGTGGTTAGTTCACGATCCACAAGAATGTACACTTAACTCTAAAGACAGCTTGTTTTTATCTTTTTACTCTGCCACTGGCTGCCAATTTTGTAAAAGCATCATTCCTTGGTTTTATATTCGGCTCTAGGTGGATTTTTTAATAATGAGCGATTATTGTGAATTATTTATCCCTCGGTCTTTCAACAAATTTTTTCGCATAGGAATGCACGACTTCAAAAAGCAGTTCTGGCATGCGAAGGTGATAAAGAGCAATTAAAGACTGAAGGAAGCAAGTTGATGGCAGAAAACCAGAAATTAAGGAACGAAATCAGAAAGTTGAAGGAAAGGGTACGCGTTTTCCTAACATCAAATTTAGTTCTCTTTCTTTGTAACAGCTTCTTTGATTAACTTTCATTATTAAACTTTCAGTGATTAACTTTCAATTCTCAATATTCGTTTAATAAAATTCGGCAAATGAATATTTAAGTAATGAATATTCAATGATTATAGTCGAATGCTGCGGAGAAAAAGAGCGGAACCCTTTCAAGCGAATTGCGGAAAGCAGAGGTTAGAGCCGAAACTGTTGAGGAGGAAAAGGCAGTTATTCAGGTGGGAGTTTCACTGTTTTCTGCACATCTGTAGAACCCGTCAGCCAATTATGAACTCATTCGCATAGTTCTTCCTGTTTAACGTTCCTCGTTCAGAACACGTTTTTGTTTGTTTCGTTCCTAATAGTCGTCGAGTTTCCCTCTTGTTCGAATGTTCTTTGCAAAAGCGCCATATGTGACTTTTGCGTGCTGTTTGAAGTGCTCTGAGTGATTCTGACATAATTTCAATCCGTTGTTTTAGTTTACAGTTCGTTTTAGAATAGTCTTATTTTAGGAAGAGTTGCTGAAGTCGCAAGAAGAGGCTCTCGCCTTCAAAAAGGAGCTAGAGTCCCTTCAACAACAGATCAGCACAATGTCTGTTTCCTTGAGTGAGAACACTTCGGCCGCTCAAGGCGTCGAAGAGCTGAACGCAGTAAAGGCTCAGTTAGAGGAGCAAATTACCGAAACAACAAATGAATTGGAGTTCACACAAGAACAACTCAGAGACAGGGAGATTGAGGTATGTTATAATAATTCTTTTGAACATTGTTCGCTTCATTTAGTCTTCTTTGTTATTCTGGCGATTTCGCGTCTTTGTGTATTTTAGTACTATGTACTTGGATTTTTTATAATGATTCTGGATTTGATGTGTGACAGCTGGGCGTATAAACACTTCGTTTAGTATGGTCGCCTGAAGAGTCAGTTCGCTGCCACCGAAGCGGAACTGCGAGACTTGAAGAGCTTGGTGCCGAGGCTTGAGGCTGAATTAGCAGTCCTTCAGTCCCATTCTACGCCTTCTGATGAGTTGATGGCAAGGATGGACGTTCTCGAACAACAACTCACCGACAGCCGACAACTTGTACGTTTTTAAAATACCTTACATAATTCCTGCCTTTTTGCTGATTAAAGGTTATTGAAAACTATTGTTGATATTGTGGCTACCATTTAGGTTTGTTGTCTGATTAAATGTGATCGCTGTAAAAAATAGTAGTATCATTTTTAGAACTCTCGCCTACAAACGGAACTACACGAGGCGGATAAAGTGGCACGAGAAACTTCAGATGATCGAGAAAGATGCGACAAAGTAATTTCACACTTAAGAGCAGACAGAGACCGGGTTCGTTTTCCACTTGTCTTCTAACAGACCGGTAGACATTATTTATACCTGCATGGTTATATGCAGGCAAATATCGCATTAACGCCCTTAATATAAATCTTTAAAAATCAAATAATTAGAACGATAAGAAAGACAAAGGAAACATTCGATTGTTAAATGTTGTTTTAGCAGCTGGCGGATATAATTTAGTAAGATTATGATCAGAGCAAAACATCATTTTAGTTACGACAGAGTGAGGAAGAGTTATTAAAGAAGGTGAATCAATTACACGAAGAATTGATGCGACTAGCGGATAAGGAATGCGAAAAGTGTAGTCGGTATGGATGTTAATGGTTTTTGAACAAATGGTTATGTATAAGCCCAATGACCATTATACGCACGCAATTCTGTCTCAACAATAGTTATATTGAATACTTTATTCTGAAAAGAACAAAAGAAAAATAATACAGCGTAAACAAATACATAAAAAAACGTAAAGCGAAATATTGGACAAGATATTTAAGAGAACGTTGATGTAGATAGCCTTTCATCAAGATTCATTTAGAGTCAATCCCGCAAAACTCCAGGAGCGAATTGAGCACCTTCAACAAAGAGAGCATTTATTATCCCTGAATTGTTCCGAACAAGAAATAACCATTGGTCAATTCAGAGCCAGGATCGATGAACTGGTAAGGAACGCATTTTGCATTAACCTGAACATAGCTTTAAGTCAGAGCATATGTTAGAAAGCATCTTTCAAACAACTTCCGTTATTCATATTCTAACGTTGTTTCATTCGTTCAGGAAGAGCAAGTCCAGTGGCAACGAGAACTTGCCGACAAAAAGGAAGAAGAACTCAGGGACCTTTGTGACAAGTTACAGCAGGCCGAAGAGGCTCTCCCAGGATCCAGTTCACCTGATCCGGCGACACCTGGTGTCAATAAGGTGGGTTTTATTTTTATTTTTTTATTCATTAAATAGTTCACCTAATAAAGATTCTTGATCGTTGTTGTTAATCTGCACACATGAACAGCTCTCTTTCTCGTCCTTCCAATCTTAATGAGCACATATCTAAAAAAAAAGCAAAATACGTCCTAGTTCCAAAGTTACATGTAGCGAACTAAACTCACACCCGTTCCCACCCTTGAGTTGAATTTAAAGTATGTGAAGAGGAATGTATGTGTGCTTTTTCAGTCATACAAAATGTCGACCTCCTCTCTTAACGAAGAATTGTTACGACAAAATGGAGAGCTCTTGGAACAGGTATGTAGTTTTATTTGATATCTAAGTGTTTATGTACGAACACAACAAATTAATACAGTAACATAAGCTCAACAACAAAGGGATCAACATGGCCAAGCCAGGAACGTTTAACTATCGTGTTTGCTCAAAATGTGAGTGTTCAGGTCGAGGAGCTGCGTCTGGATAAGCATGATCTACGCCAAGTTCTAAAGGAGTTATCTGCGGAATTGGCAGCTCTCCAGACAAAGGTTCAAATGCCATATCATGCATAATACATTATTATTACTCATTTGATCATATTCACTTAGTAGAATTTGTCTCCTTCATTTCTCCGTCTCACACTCTCACCTCGTTTTGTTCGTTTCATAATGAATCGAAATATTCCCCAATCAAAGTGTGATAACTATCTAATTTTTGTGCAACCTTCATCCGAACATATCAACTTTAGAATGATGCCATTTCTAATGATTGTGCACAACTTCCCATTGCCTTTCGCGTTTTGTTTCTGTGATAGTTTTCGCAGGATCTTCCTGTTCAAACAAGTAGTTTTGTCTTGTAGTAGAGTTGAATTTATCGAAAATATCGACAGAGATTTTTTATGTATAACATATATTCGTTGTGGTTCCAGTCCTAGATTCCCTTAGATTTCTTTTTAAAGACTATGGTATTACAAAAAATATTTATATTGTACTAAACTCCCGGAGAATTTCTCAACCGGTTAGATTACGGGTTCTTTTATGGATATCTTCCTAGCGTTTTCAGAATAGATGAATAGGGGTGTTGGTTGTCTAGCTAGGTTATACATGTGTGTACTAGTGACTTAAAGTACGGCTTTATTCAGAAACTATATACTGCATGAATTCGAGTTTGCATATACATATACATATACATGGTATAGATTGACAGTAAACCTTATCAAATGTTCGTTTCCTTTCATGTGACAAGACAGTATAGGACACAGTTTATTGAGAAATGAAATGCATGCATTTATCTTTTAAAGCTATTTACCGGATATTTCAATTTTCTGAAAGACACAAAAGGGGATAATCAATAAATCATTATCGTTTATACTATTACACTAGTCATAAACAAGCTGTGCACTGGCAGTAAATCAATTAATAAATATTGAGATGTGTATCTTCTGGGATGTTGTGCAGGTGCTTATGTTCTTCGAACAAATCGTACAGTGCCTTACAGTACTTTGCATGCAGATTGTCGATTTCCTCAGAAGTCGGATCAGCTGTCTGAAAGTTAAAAAGTGGATAAAAACAAGTTAAAAATAGTACTGAACGGTTGGTTAGCTGCGTGCGTTCTTTTTGTGTTTATATAAAGATAATTCTATGTTCTCAGCGTGTGCGATCGCAATCTACTGAACAGGATTTTGCGACTGGGTTCGGCGGAGTATCTTGATCAAATGACTGGAGAGACTACTCCCTCCAAGACCGAACAAAAAACCTAGGAAGATCACAAAAGTTTAGGGACGTTCACATCATACGCTTGAAAAATGTATATAATGCACATGCCTGTTTCACTGCAATTGGTGTTCCAAGGACTGAGGTTATCGGGCGTCTGTGGGGTAGGATACCAAATGTGTAGTTGAAAATGCCACGTCCTTTGAATAGCGGAGGGCAGAAGCCAGCTGTGCGCTTGATAAGGTCCTAAATAATCAATAGTATATCTCAGGCAAGAGGTGAGAAAACTCTCTATTCTAAAATATAATGACAATCAATTAACACCTGCTAAAAAGGGCTTGATTAGAATATATGTAATAATTACTTGAATTGCCCGGAGTGCTCCATTCTTTCCCTCTCCGTACTGTTCATAGAGGTCGTTCTCGCCGAAGTTGAACATTGGAACGAGGTCAGCACTGCAAGGAAACACATTTGTTTCATTCTCGAAGAAATTTATGGCTGAAACATTAGTTTCGCATCTTTTTATTTAAGAATAACTATGACAAAACATAAATGTATAGTAAGAAAGTGACAGACGAACCCGTATTTAAGGGCATATTTGCAGAATCCTCTTCGGGACTTCAAGCATAGGTCGTACATTCCGGGTTTGGCATCAAGCGCTTCGGCTGCGCCACCAATTACGATAGTGATAACTCGTCCCTTGCCTGGATTCTCGAGCAGATAACGAAGAGACGAATGGGACGACTCACAACCACCTAAAGGGTTAATTGATCCTGGCGAAACGCTTAATGATATTCACGGATGTTCACTACAGTAGTCAACCGCACTACAAACCTGCGGCTAGACCGATTTCCCGTCGGAACGGAAAGTAGAATTGTCCATTGAGGGTGAGCACAGTGGGATGTAGCTCGGGAAATTCACCTGCAATAAAAACTAGTAAATTAGGAAAAAATATCTTCTATCGACATATATATATATATATATATATATATATATATATATATATATATATATATATGTAATTATTCTGTAGCATCTTCATGGTATATTACATAAACCATGATTACAAGCCAAAAAAAACTCACGCTTAAATCCACCAGCCCCGGTGAGAGTGTTCGTGTAGGCACCAATGGAGAGTACGCCATGAGGATGAGAACTGCAAGCAAAAACTTACATACATAATAAAACATACATAATCGTGAGGTAGGGAAGGAAAATTTCACTTTGACAAACGTACCCAATAATGTAATTCTTCTCAGGGTTTAAGTCAGCAGTTTTGATGAATTTGATGGGAAAATAATCGCGGAAGTGCGTCCAAATGGACGAGTTTTGATACATTTTCTGAAACTCATTTATTTACTCATATATTTCTATGCATTTAATATGTTGTTATATTAAATTACTCGTTTATCTAATTTCTACTTTCTTAAAAAAAAAATTCCCAATAGTTTCAAGCTGGAGCTGATAGGAGGTAGGGGCGGGGTTGTATGGGCTACTACTTCACAATGGGGTATGTACCCATTAAAAAGTAAAAGGAACCCACCACGGCGCGGCCACCCTTTGCCGGTGTTTTGCCATCAAAGTAGCAGAAGATTAAGTAGGCGATGACTACTGGGTAGAACGGAGTGTAGATAATGAAGTAGAACGGAAACCACCTAAACGTGAAGTCTAAGTAAAAAGTGTAGCATTGACCCTCGAATCTATGTGTCAAGTCTGGGGGAAAAAAAACGTTTTCTTCCCGCATTATCATTCAAAACTCTCTTTGTGAAATTGGAAATTTTATGAATTTTCAGACGTCAATAATAAACAACGTCACCTAAGTAAACTATAAAAACCTACAAAGACATGAGTGGCAGAATGAGCCAGCAGAACACATAGTGCATGACAGCGAACGTTTCCAGTCTTCGTTTGATACTCACATGGACTGGAGCAAAATTAATCCCAAATAGAGTAAACGGATCGGTCAAAAATGAGAGCCAGCCCATTCTGAAACATAATGGTGAAACACTTGTATGGCAAGATTACATTTAAACGAGAAGCGTCTCGGGAGGAAAAACACGACAAGCGGTGTGTTTGACAACACATAATCAATATGAAAACATAATAATGTTGTGTGGAAAAGCATAATCATAAACCAGCAGGCTGAATGTCATTTATAGAAAGTTCATATAAAACGAAAAGTAATGTAAATGAAATATGAGTAAGATGACTTGAGTAGATCAATTGTCAATATGGCTGCCGCGAAAAGGTTCGGTGAGATAATATCTAAACCAGTACTCTTGAGCAATCATCGACAATGAAAGAACCGCGGGGCATACACTCATTCGTAACTAGTCAACAAATGTCTGGTCTCTTGATTAGCACACACCACGGACAAAAGTTTAGAAATCAAATTGCTAGCAGGGTGATTGGGGAAAGTGAATAAAATTAACAAGATGTATATTCAACAGCTTTATAAGAACCGAAGCATAGACAATGAGGAAAAGCGTGATACTAATATGAAGTTGCTAGCACTTTAGTGAACAAAAATAAGGGATATGTTCTGTTTTAGTTGCACAGTGACATTGAGCCTTATTACGCCTGGAAATTATTACCTTTCCTTACTTTACCTGTGACTGTAAGATAAGAAATTTAAGTGTACTGTATTCGCTGTTTTCTTGGTACATCAGAATTCACATTTTTTTTCCAGAATTACAATGATAAATTTGATTCATTCAACGAAAAAAGTCTCTGCTTGCATGTGGGTGTCTGTGTGAGAGCAGTAAAACTATCTAATTAGTTCCAATACCCCGAAAATCACTTCCATCCGGGCCAATTTTATACATATCATCACTTTTTGAATGTCAACCAAACCAGCATATTCTTAGTTGCTCACTCTTCACTTTAATACATTACTTGTGATTCTTCTGTTTTCATAATTGAAACATGAAGCTAACCATAAGATACAAAGCTTGATTCTATCTATGTACTAAGGGGCACTTTCCACCGTACGCACATGTAGAAGATGACAGTGCGAGTGTGACCGCAGGTGTTGCGGGTTTGATTCCGAATAAGTTTCTGTTTTTTTTTCCGGCGCTTAAATGTGGAGGAAATTGACCTTCACCTTTCTCAACACTTACGTGTGTATGGACACATCGTTTAGCTAATAAGGTAACTTAGACATTCCATAGAACTCACGCAATTTAAAAACTATTCTCATGAAAATGAATATGTTTTTATCAACTCACAACAATGCTATTTTTTATTTTTCCTTTTTTATATTCTTTTGGGACTGTTTCATTTCCACAATTGAGTTTTGTCTGTCGGGAATCAACTGCATGCATACATTTCCAATTCGCTACCGAAAAACGACGACAAGCTTATTTACGATGTTTAGCAGACACTTCTTATTTGCTTTCCAGTAACTCTTTGTATACGGATAAAGTTGAATGTTGAAGTACCAAAAAGGAAAAGAGACAACAATTTCGGGAGCCCATCCAATTGCTGACAATGAGGCTGATTATCCAATTTATGTCTTCCCCGCATTGAATTATGGGCCAAGCTTACATGCGAACGCGGCAGAGTCGAAATTTGATATCCTGTTTTATTGTCTGTTTAGAGTGGGCCGAGTTCTTTCGGCACATACGTTCTTTATATGGTCATAGCTGGTCGCTCGCTATTGCAGTGCTTCTTGATCTTTCCGAATGGTTGATGAAATGTCGTACATGCACCTAAATTTAGTAGAGATATTCTTAGCCGCATATACATACATGCTCATGCACATAAGAAAAAATGAGTGCTAACTTGTGATAACGGTGCAGGTGCCATATACATGTTTTCCACAGACCGGTTGTATTGCCTCTGGAATGTGCATTTGTTTGTAGAAAATAACTTACCATTAGGCATTTCACACAGATGAGGCTCTACCGCGATTAGCTCAACGCATTAAGCGTATTGGCGTCTAGAAGCAGACTCGTAACTTGTGCGATTTACTTTTCAATGCAAGCACTTTGTCACTTAAACATCATTAGCGTTGTGGTGCATTATTTAGAGTAAGCACAATGTTTCAGTACAACCGCTCTTTCCCCCAATTGTGAACCCTTGTTTGCGAACGAGCTCGAGCATTAATTTCGCTTTTTCTATTAAATAAGACTCGGTTTCGTGTGTGGTACTTAATGAATATTTCATCAATGGAGAGTGGGGTGGCGTGTTATCCGAGCGATTTCTACCCAATTTCCCCAGACGACGAATGCTTCTTGAAATCGCCCAAAAAGTTGTAACTCTGAACATACATATATATGTGTGTTTGTTAAGTTCTAACAGATCTATTACCCCGATTACTGTTTACATTAGCTTCTGGATAGATTACTCCGGGATGTGCAGCTGTGAAGCAACTTCGCAGATCATTCTCTTCTCCCTTCTCTCTTCTCTCATATGTTCTAGTCCTGTCTATCCACCTCTACGTCTAGCTACCGAAGAGCTCCCTCCACCCGTCTTTTTTTTCATGAAGCATATGGCTCAATTACATTTTCTTCCAACAATCACTAAATAATTTCGCTAATGAAAATGTCAAAGTCCCGGGCCTTTTTCATTTTTCTCAATATGTCATTTGTTTGTCACGTAGTTCTTCCTGGGGGGATATTTTGCCATATCCGTATGGTAAATCCCATAAAAGTGTGAAAAGGAGTGTATTCGTGACCCCTGATAAAACATGAATTTGCTCCCGAATATGAAACCATTTCGAGATAAGCCAACTAATCTAGAGCACAATTCAAGAAGAAGTAACTTTTCTATCTTCTCTATTTAAGATTGTAGACACATATAGATATCTACCCTGTAACATTACAAAATAGCGTCATTACTTTTGGTTTGTGGCATACTTTGATTTGGTATGTATGTCAAAACCCTGCCCTGCCTGCACACATTTGTTGAATTTTGCTTCTATATGCTTCACAAAATCAACAACAAATGGAAAAGCAGCAATCCAATCTATTTCAAGTATTTAAAGCGAAGCTTTGAATTGAATATAAGGGAATGTCAAGCTCATTTAAAGAATAAGGAATATTCGAGCACACATCCCGAATGTTTGAAACACACATAGTTGTTTATTATTGTCTTCACCTAATCTGTCCATTGTTTCTGGCGTTCTAATAATAAGACTAGGAGATGCGAATCGTACACTATGCTGCTCTAAAAAGTGGTACCTGTCCCATATTTGCACTTGGATGAAAGTTCTGAAGACTTTGAAACGTTCAATTGCTTTCCGCTTTGAAACCTTGCCTATAGTCTCATCGTGTATTTCTCGCTCGGCATCACAGAGTAATTTCGTTTGTGAATTGGGATGAGCTAACGTTTGATTCAGTCACATCCAATCCCCAAAAGGAGAAACTTTTTGTTCTTTGAATAAAATTTTGTCTTCTAAACATGTATCCATCAACATTGTTTAGTAGTTTCCCTTTGAATGCTAAACGATAAATTCACGAACGAGGTTACATGTTTATCTTCAGACAAAACTAATGAAACAGTCTGTTTTGTTTTCAACCAACTGTTCTTTTCAACCTTAAAGGGTAATCAACTTGAATCCCTATTTATTGTTTGTTCATAATTTGTGAAAAGGGTGTTTATTCTAATATGTACAAACTAAGTTTCAACCGGCTTCACCACCGTGAAGGTGGTGAAGCCGGTTGAAACTTCGTTTGTATATATTATAATAAACAACCCTTTACACAGATTATGAACAAACAATAAATATAGGTTCATCTTGGTGGGCCCGACCCTTTAACTGTCATCTGGTAAAAGAAGTTATTCGAATTTTCCTTCAGTAAACAGAAGAGGATCTCATAAGGATGTGAGAAAACCCTTCGAGGCTTTATTACTCGTGAGGTTTTTTGAAGAACGCTGCACGCGATCCACCGTAGCCAGAAGCCAGAACATCTTAACATGCTTCTTATTTTCTATTGTCGGTCAATTAGAATTCTTTGGACCTGATGAATGTGACATCATAGAATCTCAAAGGCCTCGTTCTATAACTTGATGCCAAATGCGTTCTTCTTCATCATATGATGAAGAAGAACGTATTTGGCATCAAGTTATACAACGAGGCCTTTGAGATTCTCAATTTAGTAGATCGTGTGGATGTAGAATGCTCTTTTCACTGTGAGCCACGTGTCTTGCATCCTCTTCAGTTTGGTGCGGTTTTTGTGGGCTGCACCTTCTAACAAGTTCTATGAAATGCTGTTGAAAACTTGGCAGTGGGAGTGTTTGAAATAGTAACAACTATAAGACTATGACACTCATTTATTTGTACGACTCCAAGAAAATACTCGTATTCTTGTCGAAAAGGAAAATTAAATAAATTAGGGACAAATTGACGAAACAAAATTGATTTGAATGATGTCTATCCATCAAAATTTCAATTGCACATGAGTGACATTCGTAAATAGGTGTCATTCTGTGAGACCTGATTTTGTATGCATTAGTCGGCCGTTTTTTCCATTCAATTTTGATCGAACGAAACCGTTTGTCTGAGAAATCTAAGCCATGCCAGTCTCACTGAGGAACGGTGAGTTAGTTTCGAAACTTCAAATAAGTAACTTGCTATATTGTCCATTCCATACCAGAGGGTTGTCTCACTGGCTATATTATCAGTTAGTAACCAAAGTTAACAGTGCACACCCAAAATCTGAAATAACACTTTTTCATAGTACCTTCTTGTAGGTCTACGTTTGTGGTTGTCCACTATTTGCAAGAGTCCACTACTTGAAAGATAACTCGTATGGAACTTGGCGCATCTCCGTATTGATGTCTCTGTTTTACTGTTGATTCACAGGCATTTATTCACATGCATAATCGAGATATTGTTTGATTGCGCAGAAAAATAATGGCTCTATGAATCTCCCGATAACGCAATTGTGTAATAAAAGATCCATCGTTACATTTTCGAAAACGAACGGCGAAAATTATGCATGCATATCTGTCTTATAGTTCGAGTTTGTTTTGTTGAAACAACATATTATTAATAATTCTTCCATTACACAATGATGTTCCGTTCATTCTTTCAGAGCAAAGATCGTTGAATTATATGCATATATGTACTAAAAAAAACGTATATAAAGCAGGAACAGTTTTAATTCCCTCCTTTTTAAGAAGTAGTGGGTGGTAGTGGGTGTGACGTCTTTTGGATCCTACCGAATATGTCGGGGGATTTGTTGGTGAAATACGATATTCTTCCAATTCTGCCCAAATTCTCAGTGAGGGTTTCCACCTTTGACGACCCACACATGGCTTATTGGAGAAGACACCCTCCATACATCCCGCGTGCATCCGTACATCTTTGTACACCCCCGTACATCCCGTCGGAAGGCCGTACATCTTCGTGCACCCCCGTACATCCCGTCGCAATACTGTACACCCTCATACATCCCTTATCAATATGGTACACCCTCTACAGCCCGGGGGGTATACGTACATCCTCGTACATCACTTTACACATTTTTTTTAACACCATGATTTAAGGAGACATTTTGCACTAAAATGTGCAAAATATAGTGAATGGTGGATAAATATCGAATGAAAATTATGAAAAAAGTACTAACGTTTCACTGAGAATACCCATGCTCCAATTTTATCATGTAAAATAAAACAAAACATGTTTATTTTCATAACCATAGCTTAAGCTCCTCGCTCACACATCACAACCCCGTTCCTAAAACTGCATCTTCAAATCAATATATATCTATATATTCAGATATAAAGAGAAACTGTCACCTATACAGGTAAGGATACGGAGAAAATGACGCCCTGGAACAATGCCAAATGGAACACACATACGACATTTTCAAACGAAACATAAGAGCAAATTGAATGTTGGTTGTTAGAACACGCAATAAATTATTTGAGGTGTTTATTTTACATTGCGTATTTGGTAATTTGCGCTAACCAGAGTTTCTCTCCATTTGGCATTGGACCAGCTTGTCACTTGGCTATTGTCCAAGATGCACCCTAGCCCTGTACCCCTACCCTCTGCGCCTCTCTTTGTACCCTTATCTGAACAGGCTATGGGGTGGTGATTGCTGATATACTTAGCTGGATATTGATTCTCTATGACAACCGACGGGACACTTTGATGGTGCGGATGCTGATGGAAGACGCAGATGGTAGGGGTACAGGGGTAGGGTGCATCTTGGACAATAGCCAAGTGACAAGCTGGCTCAATGCCAAATGGAGAGAATCTCTGGTGAGCATAAACTACCAAATGCGTAATAATCTAAAATAAACACCTCAAATAATTTATTGCGTGTTCTAACAACACCAACATTCAATTTGCTCTTATGTTTCGTTTGAAAATGTCGTATGTGTGTTCCATTTGGCATTGGTCCAGGGCGTCATTTTCTCCGTATCCTTACCTGTATAGGTGACAGTTTCTCTTTATATCTGAATATATAGATATATATTGATTTGAAGATGCAGAAAACAGGTGTTAGGTGGAAACGGGGTTGTGATGTGATGAGCGAAGGAAGCTTCATCGTCTATGATTATGAAAATGAACATGTTTTTTATTTATTTTAACATTGATAAAATTGGAGCTTAGGGTATTCTCAGTGAAACAGTTAGTACTTTTTTCAAAATTTTCATTCGATATTTAGTCACACCATTCACTATATTTTGCACATTTTCTAGTGCAAAATGTATCCTTAAAATCATGGTGTTCAAAAAAAATGTGTAAAGTGATGTACGAGGATGTACGTATACCCCTCGGGATGTATGAGGGTGTACCGTATTGATAAGGGATGTATGAGGGTGTACAATATTGATAAGGGATGTATGAGGGTGTACAGTATTGCGACGGGATGTACGGGGATGTACGGGGGTGCACGAAGATGTACGGCCTCCCGACGGGATGTACGGGGGTGTACAAAGATGTACGGATGCACGCGGGATGTATGGAGGGTGTCTTCTCCAATAAGCCCCCACACATTTACGT